>SKCR01003365.1:0-94454 GCA_019454045.1 Zanthoxylum bungeanum | reverse complement strand
AGTGAACTCCCCAGTGTCGTTGCTTTTGTCTCCGTAGCCATTGCTGATCTTTTCTTCTTTAATTTTTAGCTAATCTTTTCTTTCCTTTTTGTTTTTGTTAGCCTGTGGTTTCTGTCTTGCCCCGAATACCGAATTTATATACTGTCATTCGTGTTAAAATATGGTCTGAAGTTAGCTGTGACTTAATTTTTTTTTATAAAATATATAATAATTATTAAAACGTGTGCGGAAAAAGTACAACTCAATTTTAATATTGGATCTAAATTCTTAAAATTTACAGTAAGTGGATTAATAATTTAGTAATAAAAAATGATAAACTTATTCACATTTTTACCTAATTTTATCCCAACTTTCTCACTGTAGATACAATAAATTACTGTAGCTCACTGAAAAATGTGAGTAAATATATCATTGCCCATTTAGTAATACCCATTTAATTTATTTTCCAAACTGATGATGTTCTCAGCTATGGCCAAATTCGGTCAATCTTGGTTGCTGTGAATGTGATGCATGAAAATTCGGTCAATCTTGGTTGCTTATACTGTCCATTTTCTGGGTTTTTGCTTTACATTACATGAACAAGCATATAATAATGGAAAAGCAGACTTTCACCCCAATATTAAGATAAATGAACATAAAATCTCTTAATTTTTTTTTTTTTTTTTTAAAAAAAAACAGATGTAGACCTCCATTTAATAGTAAATTTTGTTATTTTAAATTGAAAAACAAAAAGGTGATTTAATATTGTTGACAGAAAATAAATTTCTCCCAAGGACGAAGAGGCTGAATGAATCAAATGACGAAAAAGATGACGTATCAAAGGACGAAAAAGATTGACGTATCTAATGATGAAAAGGCATGACGTCATTCTGGACAGGACGAAGAAGGATTCGACCCAGAAAGACTTAATTCAGGACGATTCGAGGAATGGGTAAAGAATCATGAAGAAAGAAGGAAACACTTCCAAGACGGTTGGCCAATTATGAGATATATTCGACGGTTATTACACAAACTAATGGTGACCCCCACGATCTAGCAAGTTATCCAACGGTTGCGCGCATAATCCAGCGGTTGCTTGCATGATCTCCGCAATTACATGTGCGCAGAGAACGTGGGGGCTTAGTAGGATGAAGACGGAAAAACTGCTCGAGCGTTTGGTGGAATCATGCGCTATAAAAGGGTCAAGTGTGAAAAAAATGAAAAAAACATGACTCGAAAAAGTAAATATTTTAATTTCTTAGCTTTTAACCTTTAGAACTGTAACTTATGTGCCCCTTGGAGGCATTTTCTTGGAATCAATCACTCCTTTCTTGGACTGTGTCTCAGGAGGTTTGAACCTTACACGCGTATTAACGGAAAATTATGCAAACAGTTTTTGGCGACCACAGTGGGAGAATTTGGTGCAAGAAGTGAAGATGCCTCCGAAAAAGAATGTTCAGACTGGTTCAAGTACAGATGAATGGGGGATTGGAGCAAACCAATCAATCTCACGTTCCAACAGTAGTAGGCCATTTTGAGGGTTTAGCAGAAACAAGTCGTTATGACACTATGAGAGAGTTCAATCCTAACGTGATATGCACCTTATTCGGTGAATTCACCCAGGACATTGTTGAACATGTTAGACTTCAAAATACTCATGTTATAGATAAGTTCATTTCGACTAGTAACTCGCATTATGAAAACATGGCCAAACACATGAGTTCATTAAATGAGCTAATGGCTAAATATGTAAACGATGAGACAATCCTACCAGAGATCGCACCTCCTCCCACGTCAAGTAATCAGGAGCTGGAACAAGCAATGTTCCCTCTCCACAATGGGTTGTTGCCCCAACAATGTCCCGAGGATGGGCAAATCCTGTTGGTCTGGGCCCACACCTAGGGCTGAACGTGATACAACATGGAGTAGTATTGCCCCAAGGTTTATAAGGACGGGGCCATGACCATGTCCCATTTGTAAGGGGACCACAACCACCGCCTTTAGGGGTGTCATTCAATGGAAATGATATGTTAAGAAAACAAATGACTGAGATTCTCCAAAATCAATTCGGTTTGGAGGTGAGGCCAATTCGGCCGAGATATCAGAAACCGTATCCGGATTGGATTGATTTAGCTTATCCATGGATGAGGAATTACAAAATACCAGAGTTCTCTCTGTTCACGGGATTTGGAGAAGTTTCCACTATAGAACACATAGGGCGGTTTACTCTTCAGTGTGGAGAAACGAATGATTTCCATAAACTGAGATTATTCCATGACTCGTTGTCAGGAATAGCTTTTTCTTGGTACATTAGCCTGCTACCCAATTCAATGGAGAACTGGCACCAAATGGAGCAACTGTTCCATGCCCAGTTCTATAAAACTGAGTCCGAAGTAACCCTGACCGATTTCACAAATTTGAGAAAGTTATTAGGTGAATGGGCCGAAACATTTTTACAAAGATTTGAAGCGGCCCGAGGTCGATGCTATATACTATTACTAGAAAAAGAATTTGTAAAAAGCACTCAAAGTTTTCTTAAATTTGATTTAAAAAAGAAATTCTAAAACCGAGAGTTATGTGATCTTCTCAAACTCACCACTAGTGTAGTAAGGTATGAACGATTGTTTAATTAAAAAGAACAGATGAAGAATGCTAGTAAGATGACTTATTATTGGAATACAAACTATGAGATAAGGGAGATGAATGTTGAATCGGCTGATCTATGTCTGGCCGAATTAATTAAGGGAAAGCCATATGTTTGTAAAATGTGGGCCGAACCACGCCCAGAGATAGAAAATGATAAAAAAGTAGGGTTTTTTTTTTACGTCACTAAAGTTGATGCCATATTCGATTAATTATATAAAGATAAACAAATTAAGTTGAGCGACCACCACAAATTTCCATTCCCCGAGCAAGTTAGTGGCAAATAATATTGTAAGTGGCACAATGCATGGTCTCATTCAAATAACAGTTGTCTTGTGTTTCAGAATGTGTTACAAGATGCCATAGAATCTGGACGAATAACGTTCGAAAAAAAGATGGCAGTGGACGATAACACGTTCCCTAAACCGTTGGAGTTGAATATGATCAATTCTGAACTCACTAAGATGAATTTTCCAAAATTTAAGCTGGTCTTAGATGAAGATCAGAACAATCAACGCCCTAGTGCTCTTGAGAGGATAGAGATGCACCAAGAAGGAAAGGTTCCGTAAAATTTGTGTGTTCGCTGCCAGAATAATATAAAATGGATGAAAGAGCTGGAAGAAACTTCTGAATGGAGGTCGCCGAAAAAGGAACCAATAACGTGGCAGCCGAAAACCTTCGCACCAAGGTTTTATAGAGAACACTCAAACTTTGTCCAGAACATCAGGACTTTTAGGTCGAGGTTTCATCGGCCCAACGTTTGGAATTCATACAACGAGCAAGGGAGGAGTTATCCTCATGTGGATGAAATTACAAGGACGCAGTTGAGACGACATCAAAAGAATTATGGCCGGATGATGCGCTAGTGGTGTGAGGTGAAAACTACCATTGGCCGTGAAAAGTGAGACCACGAACTTCTAACTGACACCTCTATGAAAAGAAGGCTAGTTGTGGAAGCCAAGGATATTGGTGGTGAATAGAGAATTAGTCCATGTTGTAAAGACCGAACCAAGTTTGACCGATGAAAAAAACGGGATGAGACAGACGATGAAGAACCGCCCATTATTATTCAGTTTGGCAGCATGCCACCGGTTGTAGCTAATCATTACTTGCTGTCTGAAAAGTTCAAACGGGACAATAATGAGACCCCTGGAAGGAGTGAAGATGTCTACGACTGAGAGGAGACAAGATATGCAACACTTACGATGGAAGGCAGAGGATTATCGGATGACGAACTGACAGATGTAGAAGAAGAAATAGATGTGAGAACCGAAACACGAAAAATGGGGACAACATAAAATAGGCTTCTTAAAGAATTATACGAGGTCGAAAATCCAGCTGTGGGGACACTGGGAGAAGACTTGGGTAGATCCCCATATCTCGTGCTATACGGAAAACCAAAAAAAAAAACGGATTGTAACTAGGGCAAAAAAACAGAGGATACTCGCCAATGATGCATCACACAATGGCTCGGCTATGTTGCGACCTTTCTAATGGGATTAAGAGGAAGGTTCACCTCAAGAGGGTGTAAGTGATGGACAAACAATGTAGATAGGAATATCTGGGAAAGTAACGTTTCCAAAACTGCCATAGTAAATGACAAAGCACCTCTGACCGCTGTATTAAGGCAAAGGAAAATGAAATACTAGTCACCAAAGTGTTGATCGACAACGGGGCAGCCATTAATGCTATCCCAGTTAGGATGTTGGGATGATTAGCGAAGTCAGAGGACGATCTCATCCCTACGAAAGTAATGCTCACAAGCTTTAATGGAGGAGCAACAACAGCTAAATGAGTCATCCCATTAGACTTACAGGTAGGGAGCACCACTAAGACAATGATATTTTTTGTCATAGACGAACCAACCACGTATAACATGCTTTTAGGACGAGATTGGATCCATGATAGCCGATGTATTCCTTCTTCTCTCCATCAATGTCTAGTTTTTTGGAATATGAAGGACAAAATGGAAGTGGTACACGCTGATAATAGACCTTTCGCAGCAAAAATAAATTCAGCATAATATTTCATGTATGAAGGAAATTATGGACCGGTCAGAGTGTCAGATGAAGCTGGGAATCTATCAGTAGTGGCCCAAAATGATGAGCCATACACTGCAGAGTTATTAAATTATTTATTCATACAAACAAGGCCAACTATATTGGCCTTTGAAAGGCCAGCATCCGGCCATGAAACCAACAATTCAAATGAAGAAATGCGAACAGATTGAAGAGCAAACCATTCTCGCGGCTACCAGAGCCAGCTTAATGGCTTATGTGAGGGAACATGAAATTGAAATCGCTACCCAGGATACAATTTCGGCCATAAAAGGGAAATTGATAACACATCAAACATAAGACATAATGAGATAGGCATACGGGGTGGATTGCTTGGACGAACGGAAAAATGAATTGGACAAACAACCAGATGGGAAAGAATAAAATTTAGAATGCACTCTGAATGAACATCAGAGGGCAAACATTACAAGGGCACAAGATGTCTTGGAAGAAGTGGACATGGGAGATGAGAGCGACAAACACAATACTTATATCAGTAAGAAACTTGATCCCCAGGTAGCGAAGAATTAATCTCTCTATTAAAAAATATAAATATTGTTTTGTTTGGGACTACGAGGAAATGCATAGTTTAGATAAAACTTTGGTCCAACATAGGTTGCCTATTATAACAAACTACAAACCATATAAACAACCTCCCATGAGGTTTGCATCCAACATCATACCTGACATTAAGAAAGAAATCAAGCGCCTATTAAAGGTAAAATTCATTAAGACGATCAGATATATAGAATGGTTGTCAAATATCGTCCATGTCATGAAGAAGAATGGAAAGTTGAGAATCTGTATAGATTTTAGAAATTTAAACTTGGTAATACCCTAAAACCAATACCTTATGCATACGGTAGATTCTTTAGTAGACTCCACCGCAGGATACCAAATGTATTCTTTCATGGATGGGTATGCAAGGTATAACCAGATTTACATCACCGAAAATGACATTCACAAAATGGCTTTTAGATGCTCGGGGTCTTCAGGATGTTATGAGTGGGTAGTGATGTCATTCAGTCTAAAAAATACCGGAGCCACTTACCAACAGGCTATGAATTTAATCTTTCATGACTTGATTAATTATTTTGTAGAAGTTTATGTAGACGATATAATGATTAAGTCTATGGACTTGAAAGAGCATTTTTATCACTTGGGAATGGCTTTTGAATGAATGAGGAAGTTCAAACTAAAATTAAACCCTGCCAAATGCGCTTTCAGGGTCAGGGCAAAGAAATTTTTGGGTTTTCTAGTCCACTAGAGAGGAATTGAAATTGATGTCAATAAATCTCAGGCGATCATGGAAGCCAAACCTCCCAGAAATAAAAAAGAGTTGCAAAGGTTCCTATGGCAAATCAATTTTTTAAGAAGATTTATTTCGAATTGTGCAAGAAAAACTAAAGTCTTCTCATCTCTACTAAGGCTAAGAGAAAATGACGATTTCTTCTGTTTTAGATTCATTGGTAGTTCAGGAATGGGGGGTACCATTACCGGCGGCTTCGCTAAATAGTTTTTTAGACTTTCAAAGGCGATCAAAGATTTCTTGAAGAACCTCGAAAGCGGAGCAAAACGAAAGCTGAAACTAAAGGCTTTAAACTTTATGGTATCATGGGACGTACTATATAAGAAGTGCCAGAAAAGTTTATTGTTAAAGTGCGTAGGATCATCAGAAGCCATGACTATTATGGCTGAGGTACACGAAGGGGTCTGTGGGGCCCATCAAGCCTGAGTAAAAATGAGGTGGTTAATCATAAGGAGCACATATTATTAACCGAACATGAGAGAATCTTGCGTAGCATATGCGAAGGGGTGCATAGCCTGTCAGAGACATGGACCCATAAAACGAGCACCGACAACAGAAATGGTCATCGTCATTAAACATGGTCGTTCATATGATGGGCGATTGATTTGATAGGAAAAATCTATCATGCATCTAGTAAGAGACATACCTTCATCATCGTTGCCACATATATTTTTACCAAGTGGGTGGAAGCAATCCCGGTAATAGAAATTTCCCAGGAACAAATCATCAAGTTCATAAAAGAGCATATCATTCATCGATTCGGTATTCCTCAGACATTGATGGTAGATCATGAAACTTCTTTAAATGGAGAAAAAGTTCAGTGTTTCTTGCGCGAATATGGGATCCAGTTAGTAAACGCTACATCATATTACCCTCAGTCAAATGGCCAGGAAGAGTCGTTCAATAAAATCCTTAAAGATTTGATTCGAAAGATGATAACAGAAAATGCTAGGCAGTAGGACGAATGTTTGAGCCAAGCTTTATGGGCATATAGGACATCACTCAAATCAAGTACATCTGTCACACCATTCCAATTGGTATATGGTCAATAGGCCGTATTACCGGTTAAGTCAATGTCAAATCTACAATAGTGGCGTTACATGAGGAATTGACAAAAGAGGATTATGGTGAAGCGATGATCTGAAATCTATTAGAATTAGATGATATTAAGTGTGATGTCATTAACCACTTGGAGGCACAGAAAGCAAAGATGGCTAATGGGTATAACAGAAGAGTCGTGGCCAAATCGTTTATGAAAAGGGAGTTAGTATGGAAGACAATACTACCGTTAGACACTAAAAGTCATGCGTATGGAAAATGGTCGCCTAACTGGGAGGGCCTTTCGAGATAGAGAACGTATTGCTAAATGGAGCTTATCATTTAAGGAATTTGGATAGGGAAATGCATGTTAGAGTGATAAATGGTAAATACTTAAAAAAATATGTGCCTTCGTTATGGGAACATGAGAATGTAGCGTTCTCCAGATAAAAAATAATAATAATAAATAAATAAATAGATAAATAAATAAAAGTAACATATTTTCATTGATTATGAATGATCTAATGTCCTAGAAAATTACAAATAATGGACGATGCAACATCCTAGCAGCGAATAAATAAATACAAAATCAGCCATTAGGCGGGGGCCGTCAGAAGTCCTTAGTTGAGTCCATATCCTTCAAAACCGAGAATGTTTCCTTCAACTGATGCCACTCCTTCTACATCTCCCTATCAGCTACCATTAGATCGGTCAGGCTCCTCTCAAAGTCAACTCGAGCCAGGTTTTCGTATTATGCCAAATAAGCATTCACCTCCGATAATTGAGCAGCAATGATTTTCCTCGTGGCCTCTTTCCTCATCCGACTCTCTTCAATAAGGCTCCAGATCTCCTGTAATTTTCACTATAGGTCCAACAATAGCGATTCCTCAATCATTATTTCATATGTGGTTTCCCATAAGGACTGGCGGAGAGCATTAAGGGAATCGTGGAGGCTTTCTTTCTTTACCACTGAAGAACGAAGCCCGACCTTCTGACTACATATATTTCAGTAACGAGGAATAAGGGCCGCTACTTCGTTCTGAAAATCTTGGAGGAAAAGTCAGTTCTCCACCGGTATAGGCAAGACATGAGAAGCCAACAATGGAGATAGCTCAGAGGAAGTCTTTTCTAGCTTGAGCATATTCTCTGACAGAGCGGCTTGACCGATGTCCAGCTAAATGAAGGAGGCATATTGACCAACGACCTCCCGAAGAGCCTCAAAGTCTGTAGTTACTCGAGCTGAGGATGAGGAAGGTTGAGACGGAGTAGAGGCTAGCCGATCAAGATGGTCCAAAATGTCCTGGACTAATCGCATAAACGGATCAGACACCTATTTACAGAAAAAAGATTAACGAATGAAGGTCGAAGAAGTTATGCAAAAAGAAGAATAAGCACTTACAGCTCTGGGTTCAAAACTGGAACTTGATGGCTCATCCACGGCCGTCGTAGGGACGTCACCATGGGGACATACAGACTTTCTCCTAGGAGATGATGGCCGAGGAGTATGAGACATTGCCCGAGGAGACGACGACAGAGAAATAAGGGATGATGGCCGTTCTGGTGAAGGAGACCGGTGGAATGGAGGATCAAAATGGGAAGAGCTTGGTCTGCCCGACGACTGGGTCTCTGTAGAAGAATCAGAATCGGAAGAGTCAGTAACATGAATAACCTCGATATCTTCATGAATTCGTTCGATGATATTAATTTTAAAAATGAACTTAGCCTCTTCCAATATACCCAATTCGACCAAACTAAATAGGTCATCAATGTCCCTACAACTTCCCCTAATTCCCGTTGCAGTCCATCTATGTATCAAAAGGACAACCCGCCTAGGATGAAATCGATAAGGCTCATCATCTGACTCTTGCACAATGGGGACAAGATTGCTCAATGGATGATATTCGAATAAAGGGTCATCCATTGGAATTTCCTCTAGGAGTGGGTCTCTACTGCCCAGTACTATATGTGACCTCGTACCTTGGGGATCGGTCCTGCTTGATGGGAGTTCAGCAGCTTCACCCTCTTCTGAAGGGAGTTCAGCAACCTCACCATCTTCTGATGGGAGTTCAGCAGCCCCATCCTCTTCTGATGGGAGTTCAGCAGCCTCACCCTCTTCGGATAGGTGTTGGAAGATTGGGATTTCGGGCTCGGAAGCTTGAGCCGATGCAGCCATGTCGAACGAAAATTCTGTCAGGGACACCTGCACAGAGAGCAAGAACGAACCATCTCAATATATATATATATATATATATATATATATATATATATATATATATATATATACCTTAGTCCGGCGGCGCAATAAGGGCTCATCCGAATCAGAACTATGAGTCGGTGAAGGCTGTTTCCGTTTGGGATATTTGGTACCTGCCTTCTTCGACCCGGCTCTCTCAATAGGTCTATTCGGCTTAGCTGTTTCCGAAGGTTTGAAGGAAAAAGGAATATCAGAGAAGACCAAGAAAGAAGGCAAAGAAAAGAGTCTTTCGCGGCTAGCTGGCCAAAAATGATAAAAAAGAAGATGGACGGATGTACAGGGAGAGAGAAGTCACAAGAAAAGGAAGTTAGTAAAGACCGCGCCTTAGACAAGCATTGATCGATGTCTGAGAGCAAAATAACCTTGAAACACTCTATCGGAGTGGAACGAGAGTAAAATAATGGAAGGAGCCATCCTTGAACAAGGCTGAATTGACGAGCAGAGAAGTTGGGAGAATACATTTCTATCCCAGCCTTGCCATTAGCTCCAGTCAAGATGTCGTGAATCAGATCGCGGGTGCATAAAAACTTACACCAGATGCGATTGACAGATTCATCTCCATCTGATTGTGGAAGCTCATAAACGAAAGAGGGGCTATCGCCCAATGAAAAAGGGAAAAAAGAAGAAACCTGAGAAATGGTATAAAAATACTCAAAAATGGTACGAGGAAGGAGATGAGTTGGTCCTAGTTGGGAGAATAGAAGACCCGCACAAGGAAATGAACGGTTCGACTCAATGAAATCGAAAACAGAGAAGTAGTCTCTAAGTCAAAGTTGGACGAGCCAGAGAGGGCCAAAACCAATGGGCGAAGAACCAAACTGTATCTGTTTTTGGAGAACGGCCAAGCCTCGATAAGTGGTAGCCAATAAAAAAGAACAAAAATCCAAAAATCATCAGTTGGCAATGTCCGAAGAGATTGGAAGATAACCCACCACAGGTTTCTAACTAGGCACCACATGATATATTTGCCAAGCCAATAGTGAATGAAAGCGATGCGTTCCAACACCGAGATCAGACCAGCTACTCATAAAATACACGAAAGAAAGCTGAATAAGAGGAAAATGACAAAGCATCCATCCAAGGATGAGGAAAACGAAAGTTGGTACGAGTAGAGATGGCCGCACCCAAATGGGCCAACCCGGTCAAAGCACTGATATCACGAATTGTGATGGTAAGGAGACCGGAAGAGAAAATAAAAATATTGTAATAAGAAGACCAAAAAAATAGTGATGTGGGGAACATATTTCGATCAAAATGAGACAATGCCAGTGAAAGCTCTATAAGGGAGAGCATACCATTATTTTCAAGAAACGTACGGGTGTCTACATGCAATTTCATGCACTGGAACCGGGTCTCGAAAGAGGAGTCAGGTTTGGGCTAGGTACGAATGTGATTGGACTGAGCAAGAGGAGAAACGCTCAAGGGTTCAGAAAATGAGAGGTTAGAAATTGAAGGGAACAGTTGGGCCAATTGAGCTGTGGCAATGGCTGTATCACTAACAAAAATGGGGCACGAGGAGCACAATCCATAGTCTTCATCGAGGGTGTGGACCCCTAAAATGCCAACCGAAGGATCGTCCAAGGCGGCCCGGAAATCACCAAAGGTCGAAGTAGTTTTTTTCGTGGGAACATAGGAAGAAGACGCCATAGCAGGAAGGGTAAGAGATTTGCAGTGATACAAGATGAGGAAGAGAAAAATAGCGAAAAGAAAAGGGTTGGGTTTATATAGCCAAGATGAAAGTTTGCCATAGGACATGTGTCGCGACCCAATTCGAGGGAAGAAGAAAGAGTGGGAAAATGAAGAGGTGGTGCCAGAGACGATGTGACCTAGACGTGACGCGAAAAGTGGCACATTAGTTAGCGTAATGCTGGTTTTCGACAAGACGTAATGGGGAAGGTCACACATTTATCAAGGAAGCAATAGATTCGCATAGGAAATGTAAGTAATAGTCCTCGAAACGAGCGAATAACGGCAAAAGATAAAACGAAAGGTCAGCAAGCCGAATCAATAATAACTGTCAGTGGCATCAACCCAAATTTACACGCCTGGCTGAGAAATTCTGCCTCGATCTCATCTCTCGAGAAAATCAAGGCGAATTTGGGGGACAATTGTTAACATAAAATAAATTTCTCCCAAGGACGAAGAGGCCGAATGAATCAAAGGACGAAAATGATAACATATCAAAGGACGAAAAATGATTGACGTATCTAAGGACAAAAAGACATGGCATCATTCTGGACAGGACAAAGAAGGATTTGGCCCAGAAAGACTTAATTCAGGACGATTCGAGGAATGGGTAAAGAATCATGAAGAAAGAAGGAAATATTTCTAAGACGGTTGGCCAGTTATGAGATATATTCGACGGTTATTACACAAACTAGTGGTGACCCCTACGATCTTGCAAGTTATCCAACGGTTGCGCGCACAATCCAGCGGTTTCTCGCATAACCCAGTAGTTACATAGACGCAGAGAACGTGAGGGCTTAGTGGGATGAAGACGGAAAAACTGCTCGAGCGTTTGGTGGAATCATGCGCTATAAAAGGGTCAAGTGTGAAAAAAAGAGAAAAAAAGAGAAAAAACATGACTCGAAAGAGCAAGTATTTTAATTTCTTAACTTCTTAACCTTTAGGACTGTAATATGTGTGCTTATGTCCCTTGGAGGCATTTTCTTGGAATCAATCATTCTTTTCTGGGACTGTGTCTCAGGAGGTTTGAACCTTACATGCGTATTAACGGAAAATTGTGCAAACCGATTTTGGCGATCACAGTGGGAGAATTTGGTGCAAGAAGTGAAGATGCCTCCGAAAAAGAATGCTCAGATTGGTTCAAGTACAAAGGAATGAGGATTGAAGCAAACCAATCAACCTCATGTTCCAACAGTAGTAGGCCATTTTGAGGGTTTAGCAGAAACAAGTCGTTATGACACTATGGGAGAGTTCAATCCTAACGTGATACGCGCATTGTTCGGCGAATTCACCCAGGACATTGTTGAACATGTTAGACTTCAAAATACTCATGTCATAGATAAGTTCATTTCGACTAGTAACTCGCATTATGAAAACATGGTCAAACACATGAGTTCATTAAATGAGCTAATGGCTAAATACGTAAACGGGGAGACAATCCCACCAGGGATCGCACATCCTCCCACGTCAAGTAATCAGGAAGCTGGAACAAGCAATGTTCCCTCTCCACAATGGGTTGTTGCCCCAACAATGTCCCGAGGATGGGCAAATCCTGTTGGTTTGGGCCCACACCTAGGGCCGAACGTGATACAACATGGAGTAATGTTGTCCCAAGGTTTATAAGGACAGGGCCATGACCATGTCCCATTTGTAAGGGGACCACAACCACCGCATGTAAGGGTGCCATTCAATGGAAATAATATGTTAAGAGAACAAATGACTGAGATTCTCCAAAATGAATTCGGTTTTGGGGTGAGGCCAATTCGGCTGAGATATCAGAAACTGTATCCGGATTGGATTGATTGAGCGTATCCATGGCCGAGGAATTACAAAATACCAGAGTTATCTCTGTTCATGGGATCTGGAGAAGTTTCCACTATAGAACACATATGACGATTTACTCTTCAGTGTGGAGAAACGAGTGATTTCCATAAACTGAGATTATTCCATGACTCGTTGTCAGGAATAGCTTTTTCCTGGTATATTAGCCTGCCACCCAATTCAACGGAGAATTGGCACCAAATGGAGCAATTGTTCCATGCCCAGTTCTATAAAACCGAGTCCTAAGTAACCCTGGCCGATTTCGTAAATTTGAGACTGTTGTTAGACGAATGGGCCGAAATATTTTTACAAAGATTTAAAGCGGCCCGAGGTCGATGCTATATATTATTATCATAAAAAGAATTTGTAAAAATCGCTCAAAGTTATCTTAACATTGACTTAAAAAAGAAGTTCTAAGACCGAGAGTTTTGGGATATTCTCTAACTCACCACTAGCGTAGTAAGGTATGAACGATTGTTGAATGAAAAAGAACAGATGAAGAATGCTAGTAAGGTATGAACGATTGTTGGGGGATTTGAGGGACAATTGTTAACAAAAAAAAAATTTCTCCCAAGGACAAAAAGGCCGAATAAATCAAAGGACGAAAAAGGATTGATTTATCTAAGAACGAAAAGACATGGCGTCATTCTGGACATGATGAAGAAGGATTCGGCCCAGAAAGACTTAATTCAGGACGATTCAAGGAATGGGTAAAGAATCATGAAGAATCAAGTTATCCAACATTTGCGCGCACAATCCAGCGGTTGCTCGCATGACCCATTAGTTACATATGCGCAGAGAACGTGAGGGCTTAGTGGGATGAATACGACAAAACGACTCGAGCGTTTGGTGGAATCATGCACTATAAAAGGGTCAAGTGTGAAAAAAAAGGAAAAAAAAAAAGGAAAAAAACATGACTCGAAAGAGTAAGTATTTTAATTTCTTAGCTTTTTAACCTTTAGGATTGTAATATGTGTGCTTGTGCCCCTTGGAGACATTTTCTTGGAATCAATCATTCCTTTCTGGGACTGTGTCTCAAGAGGTTTGAACCTTACACGCGTATTAACGGAAAATTGTTCAAACAAATATATTTATTATCTATTCTCATATCTCATTTTTATATAAATGAATAATATTAATAATTTAATTATTAAAATAAATAAAATTTATTAAAAAAAGGATTGTATGTCTTTTTAAAAATAATTAGAGATTTTATGTTCCATTTCTAATAATCAGAGTTTAAAAGTCATTTTCCTCTTAATAATTTTTATTATTGAGTGTTTCTAGTCAAAATAAAAATTTTTGTAATCGGTTATATCTTATTTGGACATTCACATTTAATATTTCTAAAATTTAGGTAAATCTTGGTGGCTACGAATGTTGAAAAAAAAACCAAATTATTAAATTTTGTTGATGGGGATTTCTGCGGCTAAGTCTTTTGTACAGTTCAGTAAGGGCAAATAGGGAAAATCCCTCATCCAGAAAACACAGCGTAGATCAACTCTTAGAGGCCGACCGTGTCAGAGTAGAGACCGGCCACCGAAGACAGGTCCTACAGTTCAGGACAACTCAGTCCGACTACAGCAGAGTAAGGACCGGCCACGTCAGGAGCACAATAGCTCAGTTTCAGTTCCTTTTTTACATCCGATACCACGGGAAATGGGTAGGATATTTCGGATCTGGTCAGGAGTAGTTCGGGTAGTTCAATAGATTATTTGGCCGATCTCATGACGACCGACGTGGGATTAGGGCTGTCAGACTTTTCCCTCGCAAAACCCTCACATCCAAAATTCAAACAGACTGTCGTCATTAATGAAAAGAGTATGACAGTGCACCTTTACTGCGTGATGTGACGAGAATTCATAGGGTATGATTTACTTTCGACGATGGCAGAATAAGGAAGAGAACCTGTCAAATCGCCGGAAATCTGTAAATCTTCAAGGTTGACATCATAAAGAGACGGGAACAATGTCACAAGATTGAGTAGTATATAAAGGGAGTTAGACCACAATTGTAAGGGTTACCAAATTTTTCACAAAAAACACAAACTTGTAAGAATAAATAAAGAAAAGCAACCTGTTCGATTTTTTTTTATTAGACCTTCATTAAAACAGGTCGGTCGAGCTCAGTTAAGTAATAAAAGAAACCCCACACCCCATTTTATGACCGTGGACGTAGGTTGGACAAGCTCCACCGAACTACGTTAAATCTTCTCTTTTCGATTCTCTTGTGTGTTTCTTGTTCTTCGTCAAGTTTGTTTTTGGTTTCCTCATAACCAAATAAATTAAAGGTTGATGGAAGATTGTCCCGGGAGCACTATCCCAATACTGCCCCTGAGACGAAAATCGTTCGTCAACAGTTGGCGCCGTCTGTGGGGAAAGAGCAAAAATCAGCTAGCGTAGTAAGACAATGGCGGAGGATGGAAACCACAGGTCATAGGAGAGTTCAACAACAGAATGGATGGGAAGGATGGAGGAAAGTACGTGAAAGGATAGAGAGGAGAACCAGACGCTCCTGAAGGCCATGATGGATAAACTGGAAAGACTGGAAAAAGCGAATGATGAAAGGTTGGAGGCTAGTCCAAGTCGGAGGAGAAATGAGATAGCGGAATGGAAAATGGTGGTGGACCTGAGCGGTGACAATGAATCCGGGAGGAGGGAGCCACATAGGGTGAGGTCAGTGGTGATAACGAGAGCCCCGCCTACAGAAAGAGTGTTGGGGGGAGAAGAAGAAAGACAAACGCTAGAGTCATCAAGTAATAGCCCACGCTCTAAGAATGGAAAATGTATGAGATATGGGAGAGGGGAGTGAGAGGTGTCTAGCCATGGTGCACGTCGTGATCAGGGCAACAGACGTGAAAATGTCCGGGGGAGGAAATGTAATGATACTGATAACTTGTTTTAGAAAAGAAATGAAATAGTGGGAGGAAAATCTAAATGTGGGTAAATGGGATGGTCAGGACGGAGAGATGGCCTCTACCTTTACAAAGAAATCTTGTTGGCAGAATTTCCTGGCGGTTCACAATGCCGTCAATAAATGCATACATGGGTCACACCGATCCCAAGTCTCACATTGAGAACTTCGTCATGCTAATGGAAGTGTAAGGAATGATGAGAGAATCCATCTGCAAGGTGTTTCCTTTGACCCTGCGTGAACCCGCAATTCTATGGTTCAGAAGTCTGACTCCGGGGAGCATCAATAGTTTCTCACAGCTCAATAAATCGTTCATTCGACATTTTAAAGGGGCGTGCGTTCCAAGAAAGACAATAACAGAGTTGAGATTGATGAAGCAGAGGGATGATGAGCCTTTGAAGAATTTTATTGAAATGTATCACAATTTGGTGCTCGAGGTAGGGGCCTATGAGTCAATTGAGGCTTTGGAAAGTCTTAAATGGGCCCTAAATGTGGGAAGATTGTGGACTCAATTGAGGGTCTATGATGTACCAGACTATGCCACAGCTCTGGATTGGCGAGAAAGTTAGTTTCGATGGAGGAAGAGGAGAAGGCCGTCCGAAAAGGAGGGTACAGAAGGAAAGAGTGCAGAAGCCGGAGATGCCATGGAGGCCGGACAGAGAGTTGAGGAATCCTCCCCCCAGACAGAGGGAGTTCATGCTGGTGCCTTCCAGTAACGTTCCACAAGAGAGGAGAACTCAGGTACAAGTAAATTATGTGACCGGAGGAGTAGGGTACACACTCTTGAACAAACCAATGGCCCATATTGTGAAAGAAATTCAAAGTATGAGCCTCTTAATGGAGCCATCTGAGAAAGTATCCGGTAGAAAAGAAGAACGACAAATATTATTGTGTGCACCACAATATGATGGGACTCTCGACCGAGGGTTGTAAGGATCTGCGAGAGCAAATGGAGAATCTAGCACAGAACGATTATCTAAATGAGTACATTGACCAAGGGCCATGACAGCTCGGCAGCGACAAGGGCATAGACAAACATATACCATCTTCGGGGGAAGAACGTTGGACGGAGACTCAAACCGGTCAAGAAAAAATTACTACAGGGCCCGAGGATCAGAGATAATGTCAGTGGGGCAGACCCATGGTATGCCAAGTGACCAGTTGGTCTCTATAATGTTCACCAACGAGGATGCACATGGGGTGAGTTTCTAGCATGATGACGCATTAATAATTAAAGTAGTGATAGAGGGAGCAGAGGTAGATAAGATTTTGGTGGATCCGGGGAATCCGATCGACATAATCTCCAAATAAGCCTTGGATGGATTGGAGATAGAGTATGCGACAGTGACCCAGGAAGGAACGCCCATGTACGGGTTTGGAGGAGCAACGGTCGTCCCACTGGGAATAATACAGTTGGCCATGATGGTTGGAACTTCTCCACGCACCCGGACGATCATGATAGACTTCACGGTGGTAGATTGCATGAGTAGCTATCAAGTAATTGTGGGTCGACCATTCATGATGAAAACGAAGTCCGCCATGTCATTCCGTCGTGTCTGTTATGTTCCACCCGCTCGGGGCCAGATTCGTTCTCCCGAATCTGCTTTATTTCTTCAGATCGGGGCCAGATTCGTTCCGCCGAATCTGCTTTATTTCTTCATATCGGGGCTGGATTCGTTCCTCCGAATATGCTTTATTTCTTCAGATCGGGGCTGGATTTATTCTGCCGAATCTGCTTTATTTCTTCAGATCGGGGCTGGAGTCATTCCGCCGAATCTGCTTTATTTCTTCAGATCGGGGCTGGATTCATTCCGCCAAATCTGCTTTATTTTTTCATATCGGGGTTGGATTCATTCCGCCAAATCTGCTTTATTTCTTCAGATCGGGGCCGGATTCGTTCCGCCGAATCTGCTTTTTTTCTTCAGATCGGGGTTGGAGTCGTTCCGCCGAATCTGTTTTATTTCTTCAGCTCGGGGCTGGATTCGTTCTGACGAGTCTCCTTTGTCCATCTCTTTGGTCTGGGGACGCAACGTTCCCCCAGAGCCAAATTTTCTTTTCATCTCGGGATCGGGTTACGTCCCACCGAGTACCTGACGCTGACCGGAAGCTAGATCGTTCGGAGACATTGAGGATGACCTGAAGATGGCATCTGAGCAGTCTTTTATACAACCCCGAGGACAGGCCACCAACTTGTAAGAAATAGAGAAAGAAAAGCAACATGCTCGTTTTTTTATTTATTAGACCTTCATTAAAACAGGTCGGTCGAGCTCGGTTAAGTAATAAAAGAACCCCCCACAACATTTTGTGACCGTGGACGTAGGTTGGACAAGCTCCACCGAACCACGTTAAATCTTCTCTTTTCGATTCTCTTGTGTGTTTCTTGTTCTTCGTCAAGTTTGTTTTTGGTCTCCTCATAACCAAACAAATTAAAGATTGAATGAAGATTGTCCCGAGAACACTATCCTGATACTGCCCCTGAGATGAAAATCGTCCGTCAATAAATTTATTTCAATTGTTTAGTCTTTGAAATCAAGCACATGCATAAAAATATGTCTAAAAAATAGTTTTATTGTTAAAAACATAATCTCCTATTAAAATAGGAAACCTATTAATTTAATACATGCCACCCAATACCTAAATTACTTTTTATCATCAAATCATAATATTAAAATATCTCTAAAATAAATTTTTATTTTAAAATTATAAAATTAAAATAAGATATTTATTGCGATATAAAAATAGAATATCTTATTTATTATTAAACTGTAATATTAAAATATATTTATAATATTTTATCATTAAATTATGTAATTAAAAAAAGAAACTTATTACAATATAAAAATATAATCTCTAATTAATATAAGAAACTTATTCATTTAATATGTAACATCTAATCTCTACAATTATTTTTTTAATTATTAAATTGTTAAATTTTTAATATCTATAAAATTAATTTTTATTTTAAAATTCTAAAATAAAAATAAAAAATTATTAAATAAGAAACATATTACAATATAAAAACATAATATCCTATTAAAATAAGAAATATATTAATTTAATATATGACACATAATCTATAATTAATTTTTATTATTAAATTATAAAAATAAAATATCTTTTTTTTAAAATTAAAAAATATCTAAAATAAAATTTTATTTTTAAATTATAATATATATTAAATATATTTAAACTTCATCTCACTCCACTCAGTGGCTCACTATTAAATTATAAAATTAAATTAAAAATGTATCACTATCGCGCCACGTGGCGGCTCACTAATAGATTCTAATTAATTAATAATATAATATCTTATTATTAAATAATAAAAATAAGTCTCATTAAAATTAAAAAAAATATATGTGGTACCTAATCTCTATAATTAATTTTTTTTATTACCTATCATAATAAAAAGATATATTGTGATTTTTTATTAAAATAAAAAAATATACGTGACACCTAATTTCTACAATTAATTTTTATTATTAACTTACAAAATTAAAATAAAAAATTTGTTACAATATTAAAACATAATCTCCTATTAAAATAAGAGAAATAAATAGCAACCGTCCACAAAAATTAGGCAATTTTTTTAATTTTTAAGTTTATTATTATTTATTAGTGTACTTTGAATTATTTTTATAAGTTTTTTTATATTTTTTTATATTATTTATTGTGCTTCATGATGCAAACTCTGATTAGTAGCTCTTGCACAATGACATACAAGATTTCAAGTTTAATAAGAAAATTTAAGCTTAAATGAAATAAATTACATTAAATTAATCATTGGAATTTATTCAAAAGAAAATTAAATATTTTTAAAGTTATTTATAATTGGGAATATGATTTTAAATGAGACCATACGATGAGAAAGAAACTTTAATATGAATTAAAAGCACTGTTTAAGAATTGAGAGACAAACAAATGAGACATATATATTAGGTGTAAGTAAACCAATTGTCTTTTATTTAAACAATAAAACCAACAAGATTCAGATCATTTACAATAATAATACCTAAAATAGTATTAAGATTTTTATTATGATATGAAACTACAATAAAATATGTGTTCAACCCGCACAAAGTACGGATCCTATACTATTTTATTTAATAATAATTAATATTTTTTTTAAAAAAAAAATGATTCTGCGCTTGTCATTTAGTTTTACTTGAGTGAAATTGTTAGCATTTTTGAAAGTATTTAGAGATTTAATATAATATAATTACTAATAAAATGATATTGTTTCGGTGATAATAAGAATTTTTTTTAAAAAAAACAAAACAAAATGAAATTGTTTCGACTGTAATTTAGTTAGTGTTTTGTCTAATCTCCATATTATTATGACTCATAAAATTTCTGTTCCATTGACCAAATAACATATAACAATTATTTTAAAGTCACCGATGATGAGAGCAGCACAAGTGTGGTCAAATTAAGCCTTCGGAAACGCATATGTAAAAGTTAATTAATGGGACCCATTTCTTTTACGATAATTTATTTGTTAGATGATAATATTTATAGAAAATGACATTCAATTATCTAATAGAATGTCATAATAAAATTTTGGTCCATTTGATTTTAAAAATATAAATTTTATTCTCTGTTGTTAAATATTTTCCGTTAATTTTGAGTTATTTTTCATTTAATTAGTTTTAAATGATTTGAATACCCAAAAATTATATAAAGATAGTAGAAAATTGTTTCAAAAATAGATGAAAATGGATCAATTAACAAAAAAAATTTAACAGCATGGAAGAAAGTTTATATTTTATAAAATTATAGGGACTAAATCTTATATTTCTAAAATGGTAAAGATTAAAGTGTTATTATGATAATTTATATGGTAGTTAATTGTCATTTTCCTTATATATTTTTTTAATATTTTTTGTTTCTAAAGTATTAAAAATTTATCTAACAAAAATGATACACACACAAAAAAAAGTACAAAAATACTAAAGACAAATAAAATTATTTGTGTTTTAACTAAATTTTATTTGTCTATTTATGTATATTTATGTATTTGTACTATTTTATGTGTGACTATTATTGCTCTTTATCAAATATTAAAATAGCAAAAACAGTTTTCTTAAAAAAAAAAAAAATTAAAGTATCATTCTTCTTAAATAATAATTGTAAATTCTGATAAAATAGGTCTACATCCACAACTCTTGCCGCAATTAACATGGCTGCTTTTGTTGCCATATGCCCAAAAATTCCAAGATATGATTTTTTTTTTTTTTGAAATAGTTCGAAATTCCGCTACTAAACTATCCATTCTGGGTCGCGGCGCAGGTAAAACCCCCGGCTGCCCCAGGCTCTTACAAGAAGTTGCACCCCCTGGATTCGAACCCGGAACCTCAAAGTGAGATTTTTGACCCTTCACCACCAAGCCACACCCCTTGGGGCCAAGATATGATTTATCTTCAAGCATTTGAACAAAAAAAAAAAAAAAAAAACCACGTGTTAATGAAAAAGATCCAGTACTAGTAGGTATGTAATCTGCCCTAATAGCCAAAAATTGAAGTTTGCAGTATTAAAGTCCACATAGATGTTCATTAAAGGTATTTAAATTTGATCCAAAATTAATACTTTTGAATTTTTAAAAATTTCAATTTTTAATATATAATATAACAGTAAGGATCTCAATTTAAAAATTCGTCTAAAATTCTATAAATTTCAAGACAAATAAGGGCCACCCCTAGTTCTAAACGTGTGTATGAAAATTATGTTCACTGTCTATCTTTAAAACAAAAAAAAATCAAATCAAATCAAATGTTAGAACAGTTACTACTTACTACTTCAACATTAATTACTAACTAATTTGCTTTAGGCTGTCTTTTTTATTAAAAAAATTATTCGATATTCATGCTTAATGAATTACAGATCCAAATCTTTGTTATATTATGTTTGTAAGATTTGCAATTTCATTTTTGTTATGCAATGGTTCTACGGTACTGTGATGATTTGATGATGGAATGTGTTAAGCTCACAATTTTGCTACTAATAAAATAATTAAGAGGAGAAAGAAAAACATCTGCTAATCCCTAAGGGATCGATGGGGTGCATGGTAATTAAAGAAATATGCTCAGGGCAATATGAGAATATTACTCTCGAGACAATCCTCACTCAATAGTGAATTTGTTCGGTTATAGGGGAGCCGAAAGCAAACTTAGCAAAAAGACATATAAATACGCCAATCGACAAAGAGATTTAACGTGGTTCGGCTGGCTAGATCCAACCTACGTTCACGGACACAAACCGAATAATACTTTTTATTACTGAGATATGCTTCTCTGATATCTCTTGTGTTTTACAAGTCTCATCGTAATGATCTCGATATTGATTCTGATGCCTCTTACGCACACTCTACCCTTCTATTTATAATAATGTAGAAATCAGATTCCTTCTCCTACAAGAATTTCCTAGTTGAAACAATTCTCTTTTCCCATAAGGATTCCTAGTTGAAAACTACATTCACTTCCTTCATTCTACTAGGATAATGTCTTATCAGTTTACCCCATGAAGGTATGATAACTTGTCATCTTATCTGTAAAAATAGGATGCCTTATCTTCCTGAGCACGCCTCGCCATGTGCTTGGTCTTCATGAGGTCGGTCATGATGGTCCCTTAAGCTGAGAATGCTGCTACCGATCTGATAATGCTCGGTCATCCGAACCAAAGTGGTCGGTCACTTATCATCAAGTGTTCGGTCTCTACCTATTGGCTTTATAACACTCATGTGGTCGGGTCGGCATTAATGATTTCGACCGAGTAGGGAATTACCCTTTTTACCCCTGCCGTACTCCTTAAATAACTTAGGACCTGAAAACACCATCAACATCTGTCCCCTAGTTCTCGATTCCGACGAGTCATACAAGTTGGTGCCGGGAACTATATAAGAGTGGTACGGTTGATGAACTGATAGCCGATCTTCTGAAGGAGAAATTTCGTCGGCCCACACTTACATGCTGATCGGTCTGACTCAGGTGTTCGACCTGACTTTCTTCCTACCGAGGTGAAATCCCCTCTTTGCCCTTCTGTAATTTTAACCCTCGAGACGCGCAACCGTCACATCCTTTTAAATGCCCATCAGATCACTTCCAGGGTTCAATGGGAGCCTGCCACTTGTCAACCATCCGTCGTTCTCCCGCCAAAAAGCGAACAATCTGACCGCTATTGTTAACGCAAAGGACGTCCAATATCATCCGTCCATTTAATCATGGAAGATCATTTTAAAAGACGACACGTGGCGCATATCTGATGCTTTTGTTCAATCCAACGACCACAAACGCATCGAACGGATTATATCAAAACGGAGAAATCACTGTTGCTTTCTTTTATGAACACTTCGACTTCCCTAATCGTGAGAACTCCTCATTCATAACTGTGACCAGTGAACTTGAAGAACAACCAGATCACACCGAGCAAACTTTCATCTTTCGAAAGAAACAAGTAAGTTTTCTGACCGTCCTCCTTGCTTTGCTTTTTCATGTGTTGCGAATCCTGCTCCTTCTTGTTCCTTTTTTTTTTTTGTGTTTTGGTTTTGTGTTGCTAGGGAGAGATTTATGGCTTGATTGATGTTGTTAAGGCATTTAGAACTCACAAGCTTAGCTTCAGAAATTAACTATAGACTGACCTCCCCCATTTTTCTTTTATTTATCGGATGTCAGGGATGTCTGACACCAGGTCTTCCTCTGTAAACCCCTCTAAACCTCCGACCCCCCTGTTGAAGAGCTCTCTTCGAGCTAGGGGCACCAAGCATAGAGGACCTCGATACTACCCCCACCCTTTCCGAAATTGAACATGATACTTGCCATCAAAGGATTCCTCGGAATGACCCAGAGACCGGTGATTTTGGCTCCTCGGCTCTGGACATGGATCGTCATTCCAAGATAATCCTCACTCAATAGTGAATTTGTTCGGTTATGGGGGAGCCGAAAGCAAACTTAGCAAAAAGACATATAAATACGCCAATCGACAAAGAGATTTAACGTGGTTCGGCTGGCTAGATCCAACCTACGTTCACGGACACAAACCGAATAATACTTTTTATTACTGAGATATGCTTCTCTGATATCTCTTGTGTTTTACAAGTCTGATCGTAATGATCTCGATATTGATTCTGATGCCTCTTACGCACACTCTACCCTTATATTTATAATAGTGTAGAAATCAGATTCACTCTCTTACAAGAATTTCCTATTTGAAACAATTCCATTTTCCCATAAGGATTCCTAGTTGAAAACTACCTACACTTCCTTCATTCTACTAGGATACTGACTTATCAGTTTACCCCATGAAGGTAGGATAACTTGTCATTTTATCCGTAAAAATAGGATGCCATATCTTCCTGAGCACGCCTCGCTGTAGGCATTGCATTTTCGCATGTGAAACCCGATGATGAGTCTCAAATTGGAGGCACTACCTTTTTAGCTAAGGATATTGCGGGAAACGGAGGTCGGAAGGGGAAATTCGGAATAAGTATGTCATCAAGTTCATTCCACAAGTTCACTGTCTTCGTTGGTGCTGCGTTCGTTCCTCCGTTCGAACCTCGTGCAGATTGCGGACGTTCGTGCCGCGTGCGAGGAGGCGTTCGAACGGAGCCGGTAATTCTGGTTTTGCTGCTAGCCTCACACCCCAGCCCATTTGGCCCCCCAAAGCCCATAAACACATCCCAAATTAAATAAATAAATATTAAACATTAAATAAAATATTTAAATCATTTACCAATTAAATAAAACATAAAATAAAATCATGCCTAATATAAATAAATCAAATATATTATATACTAAAACTAAAAATAAGATTTGCCTAATTAAAATCAATCCTAACCAATTAAAACCAATCAAATATTTGACTTCCTAATTCAATAAGATATACACCAATTTAAATTAGTTAACTTCCTAAATTAAAATATTTTGTCCCCCCTCAATCTTGTATATGCCTTTCCCATCTCTCCTTATTTGGAAACCAAATCTCTTCCTTGTGAGACAAGGTGAAGCCCTAGCCATTCTCTATATAAACAACCCTTAACCAATCTCCTCCGATCGCTCTAGCTCATACACACAATTCACATAAGAATTATAGCAAGAAATACTAGACATCACAAAAATCATTCATTTCAACCTTACCCTCATATCACCGAAATTACAAGCATAAACAACCCTAATCACCACCGAAAATCACCCCTTTTAAACCTTCACACATCACCGAAAATTACACAAAACACAACAGCCTAAATCACTCTCAACAGTCCCTAAAATCCCTTTAAACAGTAACATAAACTGCACTTATAACCTTTGAAATAATCACACCAAACCACACTAAAAAAGAACACAGAACAGTCCACCAAGAACACCAAAACAGCCCACCAACAGTAAGTAGAGGATACAGAGGGAACGGCAGCAAAACCATAAGGAAACAGCAGCAAAACGGAGTCGGAACAGTAGCTCGAGTGGCCGAACAGCGAAGGAAAAGGCAAACCAGTGAACCAGAAAGGTTGCGGAGCTTTACCCCCTTTCGATCTTCGTGGAACGCGAGTTCGAGAGACAGCTTAAAAGGTTAGACCTGAGGGTATCTATCACACTTACTCGTATTTAATTTCTGGTTATTTATTTTGATTATATTTTCTGTATTTGTGGCATTTGTTGTGTGTATGATGCGTGTTGTGGGTATTGGATGAATGGAAGAGTGTCGTCTCTTGTGGTATATAGGATGGAAACCCAGACGTAAATTCCGTAGCCGAATCCGAATGGACGGTAGTGCGGTCTGTACTTGGGACACAACTCCACGTACCACTTGAGTAAAACGGCACCTCCTCTTGTTTTGAGTTGCTTTGGTTTATTTAATTCTTGTCATTTAAATTCTGCATGTTGTTTAATCCCATGATACGATCGAGTGCATGGGCTTAGTAAGTGCGATTAAAGGTTCCCTAATTGGAGGGTTAAAATCCTTCACCACGATGCTTTGCCGTACCGATTGATGTGTGTTCGGTTGAATGCGAAATACGTTCAATCGGACATACTTAGTTTGATATGATTGTCTTTATTTTCGTATGCATGATTCAACCGAGCGCATGAGCTTAGTAAGTGCGATGTGAGATCCCCTATGGGGATGGGCTAAAGCCCGTTACCACGAGGCTCTGCCGCGCCGGTTGATGTGTGTTCGGTTGGATACAAGATACATTCAATCGGGCACACTATGTTTAATATTATTGCTTTTCATTCTATGTATGCATGATTCAGTCGAGCGCATGGGCTTAGTATGTTGGTCTAAAGGTCCTCTCTTTGAGAGATCAAGAGCCCCAAAAGGCTACCTTTACGGCAGTACTTCGCCGCGCCCCCCTTTATTTTGTCGTTTATGTATTGCATCCCATTTCATGCATCAGGTCTGTTCCCGTTCGAACGCATTTATGAACGCAACTCGAACGCGCATGTATTTTTCCTTGTCATGCATCAGGTCTCCCTCATGTTCGAACGCGTTCACGAACGCCATACGAACGTAGGCATTTTGTTTCATTTCCGTTCGAACGCGTTAACAAACGCTATACGAACGTGAGCATTCTGTTTCATTTCCGTTCGAACGCGTTCACGAACGCCATACGAACGAGAACCTTCTGTTTACCGTTCGAACGCGTTTACGAACGCTATACGAACGCCCACGCACTTTCTTAGTTTCATAATGCATCAGGTCTGGTTCCGTTCGAACGCGTTCTCGGACGCTACACGAACGCGAACCTTCTGTTTACCGTTCGAACGCGTTTACGAACGCTACACAAACGCGCACCCACTGAATCGAGTCATCTTCATTAGATTTCATGCATAGTTTTCCTAGTAGCTATCCCCACATGTATGAATACAACTATGTTAATGAATTACAATTCATATGCTTGTGTCGTGATAACATTTGAGTATTATTTCTTGTGGTATATCGGATGGAAACTCAGACGTAAATTCCGTAGCCGATTCCGAATGGACGGTAGTACGGTCTGTACTTGGGATACAATTCCACGTACCACTTGGAAAAGTGCCCATATGTATGTTTGTATGGTTAATATGTGTGCTTGTGTTTTCTTGAATGTAATATGCAAATAAAGTTGTATGTTCGTTGCTATTTTGATATATGTTAAGCATGCGATTTTAGATATGAGATATATGTGAAATGTGTGCATAAGTTTTATTTTGCATATGAGAATTTAGAAGCATGATACTCTTGGAAATAAGTGTTACTTAAGCTTGATTAAATTATTACATAAATCCTTTCATTACAAGTGACATGAGTAAGGGACCATTTTGAACCCAACGGTTTGAGGTCTTCCCTTGCGAGGGGTGAGTGCGGCCTTAAATCTTTGTCCCGGTTCACACCGGGTGGCGACTCCATATTATTTAGTATTTCCCAACTAGGCCGCGAGCCTAGAACATGCGTCGCCCAAGTCCTGTGTCCTACAGTCTGGCGACTCCACTGGGGATCGAGAATTGGCCCCGAAATATTGTCTTGTAATGAGTGGATTTATGTTTTAATTGGCCATGTCTATAGTGGATAAGTGAGGGTTTAATCAAGGGCACTTTGAGGCTAGGTAATGGTTTGGTGTCTTCCTTCACTCACTACCTTTCTAGAAGGAAAATCTGTGAGGATACCTACATGACCATCTACTCGTAGCCTTTGTGATGGACTAATTTGGAGGACTCGTTGTTTATTCCTGACACCAAGCGATAAGAGCCTAAGAGGCTTGGGTATTTAAGTGAGCCTCGCTCCACCTTCCCTCTGGGGAATCTACAACGGGAAATCCATTTGACAGTCCGTCACACACCATAGCTCATTGGCACGTACCTTAGTGTATAAAAAGGGATATGCTCACTTGGTCGCCTGAACCCTTGAGTGGGGAGACCTAGTTGTGGGCTATCCTTCGCCGGTGAGAGCCTTTGTCCATACTCTTGCAAATCCACCCATAGACCGGTTTGTATTGTTAAAGTAACAATTATTTCCTTGAGAATGTGCTTATGGACCATCCTCATTTGGATGCAGTTGGACTATTATCAGAAATGCGGGCTTGCTGGGCCATTTAAACTGGGGCAAGTTCGTACTGTATGACTATTAGGCCCAAGGCTTCTGAAATGTTGATGGGCCATTATGTAAAAATTATTATGTCATGTTTACATTATCTCCCTTCTATGCTTGTGTATGGGAACATTATCGTTTGGATCCATTTGGACCATTTGTCATGGGATATGGACTTGTTGGGCCATTTAAACTGGGACAAGGATGTATTCTGTGACTATTGGGCCAAATGCGTCTAAGTGTTGGTGGGCCACCTTGTGCTTGTGTTCGGAATATTATCATTTGGATTTAGTTGGGCTCTTTGCCATAAGACATGAACTCGTTGGGCCATTTAAACTGGGACGGGTTCACTCTTATGACAGTTGTCCCAAAAGCTTCTAAAATGATAATAGGCCGATTTGTTTGAGAATTTTATTTTATTTAGTATGTTATATGTTACATGCATCTCATGCATCTCATGCATCCATATATCGTGTTAACACCATCTATGTCTCAAAAAGACAACATAGATACCGTTTGGGTTAGAGAAGGGACAAGGCTCACTAAAAGAACAAGTATGAGTGAATCCGATAATGAGGTGTCCCGTATGGATCAGTTAGAGAACAGTCTCGCCAAAGTCACTGAACAGTTGCAGGCTTTGACTACTGCTGTGGCTGGTATAGCCGGGTCTCGTGCTGGAGGTAGTTCTGGGGATGCAAGACCAGAGGAACCTCCGAACAGATTGGGGGATGATACCCCCACTTTTGATGATATGGCAGAGTATGCAGCGGGCAGAGTATCTGGGTCTCAGGCAGAGTTACAGAAACTTCGGGATCAGGTTGAGTCGGTTACCCGCAAGATGA
The DNA here is from genome assembly GCA_019454045.1 of Zanthoxylum bungeanum. Lineage (NCBI taxonomy): Eukaryota > Viridiplantae > Streptophyta > Magnoliopsida > Sapindales > Rutaceae > Zanthoxylum > Zanthoxylum bungeanum. Next base: position 65,858 of record SKCR01003365.1, on the reverse strand, counting down.
GGGGTAAGAATGAGGACTTGCTGGATTATGACACATTGACTTTTGAGGAGCAGTTGCCGGTACAGTTCAAGATGCCGGATATGGCTAAGTTCAACGGGAATGGGGATCCGAGGGTGCATCTCCGACATTTGTATCAGTCATGAGTTCAGTTGGCTTATCTCAGCGTCAGGTACAGAAAATGTTTGGAATGTCGCTGGAAGGAGCTCCCGTGGTGTGGTACCACAGTTTGGATAAGAAAGTAAAGGAAGATTGGAGGGAGTTAGCCGATGCTTTCCTGAAGCAATATGTCACCGACTTGGAGATCGATCTGTCACTCCGTGATCTGGAGAATGTTAAGCAGAAAGCGGAGGAGAGTTATAAGGAGTATGTGGACCGGTGGAGGGGTCAGTTATTGAAAATGCAGACTAGGCCTTCGGAGAAGGATCAGATCAAGATGATTATCAAGGGCACCAAGCCCTCCATTTATGGCAAGTTGAGGAGGATGACCTCCATGATTGCAGACTTTCGGCAGTTGAGGGAAACTGTCATGGATATTGAGGAAGAAGAGGCCGAGAATAGAAAATTCTATGGTCTGAACAGGAGGCCCATTGGGGGAACATCGGGAACAAAGCCCGTTTCTGCTGAAATCGCTGCTATCCGGAACAAGCAGTTTTCCAACTTGGGAAGGCCCCTGTCTAAGGTGCTAGAAAAATTGAAGAGGCAAGGGCTTTTAAAACCCTTGGATACCAAACCATTACCCAATCCCCTACCATCACATTATAACCTAAGCCTTTACTGCCACTTCCACCAACAAAAAGGCCATGACACCGACAATTGCGCCCGACTCCGCCATGAAATCCAAGACCTAATAGACTCCAAGAAAATACCCAACCCAGAAACAGAACAGCCTGACACACACAGAAACCCCTTACCCAACTACCGTGCCGTACCACCACCAGCCTACATGATCAATTCTGGCCTCCCAGAAGACCTTGTCCTGAAATCCTTTCACCCTCAAGCCTTTTGCCTGGGAATCTAGGATAGCACTAGTGAGGATGAGTTTGAGTAGGGAAAAGACTTCTGGCTTGATTTCTCTAGCAGTGATGAGGAAGAAGTAAGGGGAATGACACAGAGCGGTCGTTTTTATAATGATATGGCAGAAAAGGGTAAGGAAGCTTTGACAGATGGTAGAGAATTGGTGGAGACTGCAGAAAATACTGAAGGGGATGTAGTGCTGAGGCAATTGAGGAAGACTAGAGCACAAGTGAGTATCTGGGAACTATTATGTGCATCTCGGGAGCATAGGCAGGCTATGGTTGAGGCCTTGAGCAAGATTGTGGTACCAGAGGATGCCAACCCCGCAATGTTTGTTGGGTCGGTTCAGAAAGAAGCTTTGCAGATATCCTTTTCTGAGGATGAACTCCCGGTGGAGGGAAGAAATCATAACAGGCCTCTATTTATCAGGGCCGAGGTGAGGGGCAAGAAAACTTCATGTGTGATGGTGGATGACGGCTCATCCATCAATGTGTGCCCGTTAAAAATTCTGGCAAGATTGGGTATGAAAGCAACAGACTTAGACCCCTCCAGTATGACTATTAAGGCTTATGATGACAGTAAGCGGGGAGTTGAGGGTACCTTTGTGGCTATGGTCAAGGTAGGGCCGATTGAAGATGAGGTTGAGTTCACAGTGCTGGACATCCCAGCCACTTTTTCCTTATTGTTGGGAAGGCCTTGGTTTCACAAACTTGGGGGCGTGCCTTCCACTTTGCATCAGATGATCAAATTCCCGTATGAGGGAGAAGTTGTTACCATCCGGGCTGAGTTAGATAATGTCGTGGCTGCCTTGGAAATACAACCTTTCACGAGGTTTCAGGTATCAGCTACTTTCGAGGAATGGGTGGATCCTAGGGTGGCTAGGATTATGGAGAAGATGAAGTTTGAGCCCGGTAAAGGTTCAAAATTGCCGGATTTCAGAGGACAGACTACTCGGAAGGGTTTGGGGTACAAATCTGACGAAGAAAAGCCAAAGGTCAAGAAAAAGGGCCTGAGGCTGATGGAGTGCTTTGTGAAAGCTTCAGAATATCAAGGGGAGCCTGAACCTGTGGAGGTCAATGGGATCGTGGTACCTGGGTTTGAGATCTTCCAGGATTTGTTGGGTGAGAAGCCACTGACTGGGAAAGCTGTGGAAGCAGATATTTGGGAAGAAGAGCTGATGAAGTTAGAGAGCCTGACTCTGGAAGAATGAGAAGCCTGAGGAAGACCTGATTGCAAAGGAAGAAGTGTCTATAGATGATGAAGACATTTACCTTCCTGACTTATTTGAATGTACTTCCGCATTATCCAATAATAAAGACATTTCTTTTGCTTACTTGCCTGAGTCATTTCCATTCACTCTGCATGAATCAAGCATATTTGACATCAGTTCAGCCAGAACTATTGCATTTAACTTGGGCACACTTGAGAACCCCAAAGAAATTTTGATTGCAAGTGAAGTAACCTCCGAAGAGAGGGAGAAACTAGAAGAAGTGTTGGTCAGATATGCCAAAGTGTTTGCTTGGTCCTATGAGGACATGCCTGGGGTAGACAGAAACATTGCCCAACACACAATACCAACTTATCCGAATATGAGGCCAGTAAAACAGAAACTCAGACGGATGAGACCAGAATGGGCTGAGAAAGTCAGAGAGGAAGTTCAGAAACAGATAGATGTGGGGTTCTTGGAAGTGGTAAAGTATCCTGAATGGTTGGCTAACATAGTACCGGTGCCGAAGAAAGATGGGAAGGTCAGAATGTGTGTAGACTACAGAGATCTCAATAAAGCTTGTCCGAAAGATGATTTCCCTTTGCCGCATATAGATGTTCTGGTTGATAGCGCGGCTTTATCCGCTATGTATTCATTTGCAGATGGGTTTTCAGGTTACAATCAGGTTCTCATGGCTGAGGAAGATAAACACAAGACTGCATTTGTTACCGAGTGGGGTACCTATTGTTACAAGGTTATGCCGTTTGGGCTTAAGAATGCGGAGCTACTTATCAGCGGATGGCCACTACACTTTTCCATGACTTAATGCACAAAGAGATTGAGGTGTATGTGGATGACATGATGGTGAAATCAGAAACAGAGTTGGGCATATTGAGGCATTGGAAAGGTTCCTTCAGAGAGTTGACAGATATAACCTGCGGCTTAACCCCAAGAAATGTGTGTTTTGGGGTGACATCAGGGAAATTGCTGGGTCATACAGTGGGAATGGGCGGAATAGAGGTAGACTCCGAAAAGATCAAGGCAATCACAGAAATGCCTGCACCGAAGACAGAAAAGGAAGTCAGAGCATTCTTGGGGAAGATTCAGTACATCAGTCGGTTTATTGCCAAGCTGACATCGGTATGTGAGCCTATCTTCAAACTGTTGAGAAAAGATCAGCTAGTGAGATGGAATGAACAGTGTCAGACCGCCTTCGACAGAATCAGAGAGTACTTGGTAAAGCCACATGTATTGAAACCTCCGAGACCGGGCAGACCTTTGATATTGTATTTGGCTATAGAATCAGAAGCATTGGGGGGTATGATGGTACAGGCAGATGAGACAAGGGTAGAACATGCAGTGTATTATCTGAGTAAGAAGCTGCTTCCGTATGAGGCTCGGTATCAGGAAGTTGAGAAGATATGTCTTGCAGTGGTATGGGCTTCTAGAAAGTTGCGGCATTATTTCCAGTCATACAAGATCCAGGTAGTGGCAAAGGAGAATCCTCTGAAATATCTTCATTCAGTGCCTTCACTAGTGGGAAAACTGGGCCGATGGTTGGTATTGTTGACAGAGTTTGACATTGAGTATCTCACCTCCAAAGTGATCAAGGGACGAGCAGTAGCGGAGTTTCTGGCATTGCAACCTGTTGAGGGGGATCAGTATAAGTTTGAGTTTCCAGATGAAGAGATCCAAGCAATAACAGTTCAGAGATGGAAGATGTACTTTGACGGAGGAGCAGTGAATTACAAGGGAGCCGGAATGGGATCGTGATAGTAACCCCCGAGGGAGAGACTTTGCCTTTGGCCAAGAGGTTGACATTCATAGTGACTAATAACATGGCCGAGTATGAAGCATGTGCTTTTGGTTTGACAGCATTGATAGCCTGAAGGGCCGGAAGTGTTGAAATCTACGGAGATTCTATGTTGGTAGTCCAGCAGATGCGAGGAGAAGAATGGGAATTGAAGGAAGAACGGTTGAAGCCTTACCTTCTTCGCCTCAGAAAATTGGCACAGGTTATCCCTGAGTGTAAGTTTCAGCACCTACCGAGAGAAGAGAATCAGATGGCAGACGCATTGGCTACACTAGCAGCGACTTGGGAAAATCCAGAGAAGTTAGTGATGAGACCGTTGGTACTGACAACAGCAAGTAAACCTGCTTATGAGATAGAAAGAATTCTGGAAGTTGAGGTTGACGACGGTAAACCTTGGTATTATGACATTCAGAGGTATCTGGAACATGGTGAATTCCCGGAAGGGGCGGGCGGGCAGAAAAGACAGAATAGCCATTCAGAAGTTAGCGTCCCAGTATGTGACTTTGAGAGGGAACTGTACAAGAGGCAGGCAAACGATATTCAGTTGAAGTGTTTAAGAAAGGAAGAAGCTCAACATGTAATGGAAGAGGTACACGCCGGGGTATGCGGTCCGCACATGAACGGGTTGAATCTGTCCCGCAAGATAGTGAGACAAGGTTTTTATTGGTCAACCATGGGAACAGACTGCGCGAAGATGGTAAAGCACTGTCATGACTGTCAAGCACATGGTAATTTGAACCACTTACCGCACACAGAATTACACGGGTTATCAGAGCCGTGGCCTTTCTCAGCATGGGGAATTGATATGATTGGGGAAATTCGACCAAATGCATCAAATGGGCATCGCTTCATAGTGGGGGCAGTAGATTACTTCTCAAAGTGGGTGGAAGCCGAATCATTCCGTAATGTTACAGCGAAACAGATGGCAAGGTTCATAGCTCGGAACCTCGTTTGTCGGTATGGTATGCCGCATCATGTAGTGACAGACAACGGGGTCCAGTTTCAAGGGGAGACGAAAGCAATGTTACAGAGGTATGGGATAGGCCACCACAAGTCATCACCGTACAGGCCGCAGGCAAATGGGGCAGTTGAGGCAGCCAACAAGACTATAGCTAAGATGACAGAGAATTGCAGAGATTGGGCCGAGAAATTACCGTATGCTTTGTGGGGGGTACAAAACATCAGTAAGAACAGCAACAGGGTCCACACCTTACTCCTTAGTCTACGGAATGGAAGCAGTATTGCCAATAGAAATGGAAATACAGTCTCTGAGGGTATTAGCAGAGGCAAAATTACCGGAACATGAATGGGCCACACAGAGATTTGATCAGTTAGCACTGTTGGATGAGAAGAGAACGAAGTCTTTGAATCACATGCAGTTGTATCAGAAGAGACTAGCCCGGGCATTCAACAAGAAAGTACGCCCCACCAAGATCAGAAGGGTAATTTAGTACTTAAGCAGTCGAGGCCGTCGACGACAGATCCGAGAGGGAAATTCAGGCCGAACTGGGAAGGACCCTACATCGTTCAGAAAGTCATGGGAAAAAGGAGCAGTGAAGTTGTCAGATCTCGAGGGAAATGAGTTCACAGAACCAATCAATGTCGACAGGCTGAAGCTGTACTTTGCTTAAGAAGACTTGGTCGCCAATGGAAGACCTAACCCAACGGAATGAGAAAACTCATGCATACATGCATACACGTAACCTATATTGCATCTTTTTGTGTTTGTGCTGTTTTGTGTAAACAGGTGATGAAGAAGGAAAAGAGCAAGGCCCATATCAGCTGAGGAGCGAGGCTCCATGTCATATTATATCAGCTCGGGGGCGAGGCCCATATCGGCTGAGGAGCGAGGCTCCACATCACATCATGTCAGCTTGGGGGCGAGGCCCGTATCAGCTGAGGAGCGAGGCTCCATGTCACATTATATCAGCTCGGGGGCGAGGCCCATATCGGCTGAGGAGCGAGGCTCCACATCACATCATCATTTCGAGGGCGAGGTCCCTATAGTCAGCGGTGTTGGGTCGAGGTGCCCAGGGTCGAGGTGCCCCCGTTGTTAGTTGTAGTTCCGGGTCGAGGTGCCCAGGGTCGAGGTGCCCAACTACATCATCAGTTCGAGGGCGAGGTCCCTATAGTCAGCGGTGTTGGGTCGAGGTGCCCAGGGTCGAGGTGCCCCCGTTGTCAGTTGTAGTTCCGGGTCGAGGTGCCCAGGGTCGAGGTGCCCACTACATCATTAATTAAAGGGCGAGATCCCTATAGTCAGCAGTGTTGGGTCGAGGTGCCCCCGTTGTAAGTTGCAATTATTGGGACGCGTCCCAGGATCGAGGTCCGCTGCACTATCAACTCAACTCGAGGTCGCAGCCGAGCTAGGAAAGTAAAAATGCATTGCATAACTTTGATAGGATTGTTCAAAGTCACACACTGCACAAGTCCCATCAAAGTGGGGGCGACTGTAGGCATTGCATTTTCGCATGTGAAACCCGATGATGAGTCTCAAATTGGAGGCACTACCTTTTTAGCTAAGGATATTGCGGAAACGGAGGTCGGAAGGGGAAATTCGGAATAAGTATGTCATCAAGTTCATTCCACAAGTTCACTGTCTTCGTTGGTGCTGCGTTCCTTCCTCCGTTCGAACCTCGTACAGATTGTGGACGTTCATGCCGCGTGCGAGGAGGCGTTCGAACGGAGCCGGTAATTCTGGTTTTGCTGCTAGCCTCACACCCCAGCCCATTTGGCCCCCCAAAGCCCAATAAAACACATCCCAAATAAAATAAATAAATAAATATTAAACATTAAATAAAATATTTAAATCATTTACCAATTAAATAAAACATAAATAAAATCATGCCTAATATAAATAAATCAAATATATTATATACTAAAACTAAAAATAAGATTTGCCTAATTAAAATCAATCCTAACCAATTAAAACCAATCAAATATTTGACTTCCTAATTCAATAAGATATACACCAATTTAAATTAGTTGACTTCCTAAATTAAAATATTTTGTCCCCCCTCAATCTTGTATATGCCTTTCCATCTCTCCTTATTTGGAAACCAAATCTCTTCCTTGTGAGACAAGGTGAAGCCCTAGCCATTCTCTATATAAACAACCCCTAACCAATCTCCTCCGATCGCTCTAGCTCATACACACAATTCACATAAGAATTATAGCAAGAAATACTAGACATCACAAAAATCATTCCTTTCAACCTTACCCTCATATCACCGAAATTACAAGCATATAAACAACCCTAATCACCACCGAAAATCACCCCTTTTAAACCTTCACACATCACCGAAATTACACAAAACACAACAGCCTAAATCACTCTCAACAGTCCCTAAAATCCCTTTAAACAGTAACATAAACTGCACTTATAACCTTTGAAATAATCACACCAAACCACACTAAAAAGGAACACAGAACTAGGGGTGAGCAAAACCGGTTTCGGTTCCGCATGGAACCGGAACCTACCCGGAAAAAATCGGTTCCTAACTAAGTGGAACCGGATCCTACCCAATTAAATAGGATACCCTATTATTTGGTTCCAATTCGGTTCCGGTCCGGTTCCGGTCCAGTTCCGAATTACCCTATTAACTTGAACTGTTATTATTGAATTTTGAAAATTGAATGTGCTCTGCTTCTGTCCACAGTTATGAGATGTGTGCTTTGAGTAGCTTGTGACTCTTCATCTCTGCTTGACTTTTGGGGTTCATGTTCTGTTTTGTCAAGTATATCCATTGCATGATTCTTCTACCAAGGAAAATGAGCCAATTACTGGGTGATTTTTCTAGCTGTTTGATGGTTCACTGTGGATGCTGAAACTAAAGCATCTTTCAGCTTTCCATTTTATACCGACTCAAATCTTCAGAATAAACTAAAGTATGCCGTCTGGCGAAAGAAGGCGCAGAGTGAGAGGAGAAATCGAACCTGCAAAATTAGGATCTGAGTTGAGACTAAATGCGACTTGTTTGAATATGTGAGTGTGAAAGATCTTAGTCATACCCATTGAAAGCCTAAGATAGCAAACCAGCAGCCTGGCAAACCAATTCCTCTACTACTCACAAACTGGTGACAAGAAAAAACAGGAGAGTGCTAATCAATGGTTATTAATCATGCAAGGGTATGTAATCCGGTTCTCAAATGCGGTTTCGGTTCCGGTTCTATGGTCCGGTTCCGGTTCCGATTATTCTGGAACCGGAACCGGACCGGTTACAACCGGTTCCTTGTATTTGGAACCGGAACCGGACCGGTTACAACCGGTTCCGGTTCCAAACCCGGATCTTCGGTCCGGTTCCAATCGGTTCCGGGTAGACCCGGAACCGATGCTCACCCCTACACAGAACAGTCCACCAAGAACACCAAAACAGCCCACCAACAGTAAGTAGAGGATACAGAGGGAACGACAGCAAAACCATAAGGAAACAGCAGCAAAACGGAGTCGGAACAGTAGCTCGAGTGGCCGAACAGCGAAGGAAGAGGCAAACCAGTGAACCAGAAAAGTTACGGAGCTTTACCCCCTTTCGATCTTCGTGGAACGCGAGTCCGAGAGACAGCTTAAAAGGTTAGACCTGAGGGTATCTATCACACTTACTCGTATTTAATTTCTGGTTATTTATTTTGATTATATTTTCTGTATTTGTGGCATTTGTTGTGTGTATGATGCGTTTGTGTGGGTATTGGATGAATGGAAGAGTGTCGTCTCTTGTGGTATATAGGATGGAAAACCCAGACGTAAATTCCGTAGCCGAATCCGAATGGACGGTAGTGCAGTCTGTACTTGGGACACAACTCCACGTACCACTTGAGTAAAACGGCACCTCCTCTTGTTTTGAGTTGCTTTGGTTTATTTAATTCTTGTCATTTAAATTCTGCATGTTGTTTAATCCCATGATACGATCGAGTGCATGGGCTTAGTAAGTACGATGAAAGGTTCCCTAATTGGAGGGTTAAAATCCTTCACCACGATGATTTGCCGCAGCGATTGATGTGTGTTCGGTTGAATGCGAAATACGTTCAATCGGACATACTTAGTTTGATATGATTGTCTTTATTTTCGTATGCATGATTCAACCGAGCGCATGGGCTTAGTAAGTGCGATGTGAGATCCCCTATGGGGATGGGCTAAAGCCCGTTACCACGAGGCTCTGCTACGCCAGTTGATGTGTGTTCGGTTGGATACAAGATACGTTCAATCGGGCACACTATGTTTAATATTATTGCTTTTCATTCTATGTATGCATGATTCAGTCGAGCGCATGGGCTTAGTATGTCGGTCTAAAGGTCCTCTCTTTGAGAGATCAAGAGCCCCAAAAGGCCACCTTTACGGCAGTACTCGCCACGCCCCCCCTTTATTTTTTCGTTTATGTATTGCATCCCATTTCATGCATCAGGTATGTTCCCGTTCGAACGCGTTTACGAACGCAACTCGAACGCGCATGTATTTTGCCTTGTCATGCATCAGGTCTCCCTCATGTTCGAATGCGTTCACGAACGCCATACGAATATAGGCATTCTGTTTCATTTCCGTTCGAATGCGTTAACAAACGCTATACGAACGTGAGTATTCTGTTTCATTTCCGTTCGAACGCGTTCACGAACGCCATATGAACGAGAACCTTCTGTTTACCGTTCGAACGCGTTTACGAACGCTATATGAACGCCCACGCACTTTCTTAGTTTCATAATGCATCAGGTCTGGTTCGTTCGAACGCGTTCTCGGACGCTACACGAACGCGAACCTTCTGTTTACCGTTCGAACGCGTTTACGAACGCTACACGAACGCGCACCCACTGAATCGAGTCATCTTCATTAGATTTCATGCATAGTTTTCCTAGTAGCTATCCCCACATGTATGAATACAACTATGTTAATGAATTACAATTCATATGCTTGTGTCGTGATAACATTTGAGTATTATTTCTTGTGGTATATCGGATGGAAACTCAGACGTAAATTCCGTAGCCGATTCCGAATGGACGGTAGTGCGGTCTGTACTTGGGATACAATTCCACGTACCACTTGGAAAAGTGCCCATATGTATGTTTGTATGGTTAATATGTGTGCTTGTGTTTTCTTGAATGTAATATGCAAATAAAGTTGTATGTTCGTTGCTATTTTGATATATGTTAAGCATGCGATTTTAGATATGAGATATATGTGAAATGTGTGCATAAGTTTTATTTTGCATATGAGAATTTAGAAGCATGATACTCTTGGAAATAAGTGTTACTTAAGCTTGATTAAATTATTACATAAATCCTTTCATTACAAGTGACATGAGTAAGGGACCATTCCGAACCCAACGGTTTGAGGTCTTCCCTTGCGAGGGGTGAGTGCGGCCTTAAATCTTTGTCCCGGTTCACACCGGGTGGCGACTCCATATTATTTAGTATTTCCCAACTAGGCCGCGAGCCTAGAACATGCGTCGCCCAAGTCCTGTGTCCTACAGTCGCCATGTGCTCGGTCTTCATGAGGTCGGTCATGATGGTCCCTTAATCTGAGAATGCTGCTACCGATCTGATAATGCTCGGTCATCCGAACCAAAGTGGTCGGTCACTTATCATCAAGTGTTCGGTCTCTACCTGTTGGCTTTATAACACTCATGTGGTCGGGTCGGCATTAATGATTTCGACCGAGAAGGGAATTACCCTTTTTACCCCTGCCGTACTCCTTAAATAACTTAGGACCTGAAAACACCATCAACAAATTATAAATAGATAATTAATATTCCTCAGCTTATATCAATTCTTTGTCCAATCTCTTGCACTTTGATGAAACTTTAGAAATCCTTTAATTTCACCTTTAACAGGAATCTCACAACATGCTCGATCCTCCATATATAGAAATCCATTATTGCAGGGGGATTTTGATTTCATATGCCACATGTTGTCTTTGACTTAATAGTGAATTGGGACGAATCTAGATATATATGACTTTGAATCTTAAATATTCTTATGTAGTTTGATCAGAAACACACATTAAGAGATGTGATTCCGAAAGTAAGAAGGAGTTGTGATTGGATTAATGTTTGGAGAGGATATGATATATATTGCTATTGCGAGATTGTTTAGAAACAAGTTCTGGATTTTCCAATGCGATTGGTCAAGAACAATGGTAATTTTCTACTAAAATAGGATCTGTATTGGTAGATGATTGTTTATGGTGATTGAAGAATTCGGGTTTCTTGTGATACAAGTTTCCATTAGATAGGAGAAGTTCACATTAATTTCCTTACCGTTTAGGATCTGAATTGTAGTTTAGTTTAGATCACATTTCATAGCCTTTAGGCCTAAGTGACAGCAAACATTATCTCAAAACATGCTCTTCCATAGAAGTTTTACATATGACATGCATCGTTGGTCAAAAAAATTTGGCCATTCAAGGTGTGCAGGCGTGCTACTTAAAGATTGAGTTTAATTGCATTCTTAGTGATTTAAACGCTAAAGGCTTTCAAGTTGTATTTAAAGATTGATATTGAAGAATCCTAAATCAAATCAATTTAGAAGACCATTGAAGACAACTTAAGAGGCTAGGATTTGGCATGAGACACTATAAATAAAACTCCACGTCCATTCAATATTTTATGGTTTGTAGAATAAATCAATTGCTTAGGAGTATTTTCTTCCCCCGGCCATTAAGAGTTGGGTGACAGTTCATTAGTTTACGGCACCTAGAGATTGTTTAAAGTATTTGTTTGGTATTAATGGGTGCAATTCGTGAAATTTATTATTGAGGTAAGCCTTTCGAAACACCTAAGTAAAAGTTTAGCAAATATGTTTTTATATTCTTTTTCCCCTTTTCTGTTGTTGTTTTTTTTTAATCTTTTGGGATTAATCTTGACATTTCAGAATTATGTAAGACCCTGATTATTTATGATATGTCGAGTACAATACGTCTTTATGCATATAATCATATGTCAGAGGGTTAGAAATCTTAGATTTCCCTCCCGAAGAGTCGGGACAAGATTTTAGTTCCAACATTTTCTTTTCAACTTAATCGAGTCACAAATAAATTTTACTGTTTTGGCTCTAACTTTTGCTTCTGCTATTTGATTTTAGTTATTTCGGTGGCATTGAAAAAATTAGGCTAAGTCCTACAACTTTCATATTGAACATTTTCCCAAATTTTGATCAGAAAATGATAAAAAATGCATGCTTTTTTTTTTTCCGGATAAACAGTGATTTACAAATTTATTATGAAAAAAATTAAGTCATGAGATATTTCTTTTAGGAAAAAGACAGAATTGCCCTGATTTAAAGTCAATATTAATGACCCTAAAGGTCATTTTATGGGTCATTATCTTATTCCTCATTCACGTATTGGTAGCCAAAACCAACCCCTTCTTTCTTCCATTACAATCGCCCCTCACACACACAAAACACAAGATTTTTGCCACCAACTCAAGCTACCCCCAAATTCTAATTTGAAGAGCTAGGGATTTGGAATGTTATTCTTTTCTTGATTTGATGAATCTAAATGCATTTTGTACTTTGTGTGGTGATATGTTGTAGTTTTATGTGTGGATTATGATTAGTGTTACAAATCATGCCATAAACATCTCAACCAAGCTTCCAATATTTCTTGAGTGATGTAATATCTTGCTTTATGTTTTAATTTGTGGTAATGGTTGAGCTTGAGCATGGGTCATGGCTGGACGAATAAGAGGGCTGTTGGGGAGAAAATCAGTTATGCTTTGATAAATTTTGTAGGTAAGAATGTTATGATTCTCTGATTACTGAAGAATGTTTATGAGGAAAAATCGAATTATGTTATTATAAGAATAGACTTTACAAAGAGTTTAAATTTTACAAAAACCTCACTCTCTTTACACTCTTTAAGCTTTCTTGCCTTGAAATTTAATATTTTTGGGATGATTTGAGCTCTCAATTAACTTTTTATTTATAGTAAAACTTAGGCTCAAAATTTCAACATATGAATAGTGATTCACCTAAAGTTGTTTGGAAGCTTGCACCATTTTTCAAAGCTCCACCTAAAGTGTATTGGAGGCCTGTAATGGTGGTTGTAATGCAAGCATTACAAGCATGTAGTTGGACACTACAATTCTCCGCCTTCAGCTGCATCCGAAGCGATTATCATCTGACAATTATTTCGGTTATGTCTCTGCACAACTCTAGCTTGTCCTGAGTAATGATAAGTGTATGAAAATGTACTTTGAAACATCACTTATCTGGGTTTATTGTTAAGTATTTAGTTATATATTTTATATTTTATTACATAATTTTTATTGTTATATTTATTTAGAAATATTTATTATTTAAACTAATTTAGTGATTTTTATTTGTAGGAATATTAGTACATGGATCCTGGGACAATTACAAGTGTTTAGGGGCCATACTGATGCATAGGACGCACACAGTAGCCGGGAACGTGAAAATCAGGAATCGGTGAGAAATTGTACTGGCGTCATGGCGCCATACTCGCATACAAAATCCAGAGAGTTAGGCGCCATGGCGCCACCAAAGAGAGAGAATTTGAATTGGAAAAGAGGTTTAACGTGGGGCCCATGTGCATTAGCTCCTAATTCCTCTTTGTTATTAAAATCTACAAATTTCGTGGGTCAGAGAAATAAACAAAAGAGGAAATAGCTTTGACTTTGGAAAGAAGAATTGTGGGCCCAGGCTTCCATTAGTTTACATATTTTACAAAGACCAAATTAAGAGCAAGGTGGCGTGAATGGGAGAGAGAGAAGAATTCAAGTGGGCCAGCAACTTTGACAAAAATAAAGGAAGCATGAAAAGGGAAAATTACGTGGGCTATAGTATTGTATTAGGTTTCAAATTCTCTTATTATAAATTTATGAAAAAGGGGCGTGAGAAAGCAAGCTGCGCAAGAATAAAAAATCAGCAGTGGCCGAGAGGGCTGCGTGAGCAAACCGAAGGCAGAGACCTGCGCGAGCGTAGGAGAGAGCAGGGCCGAGAGAGGAGAAATCAGAGCGTAAAGTCGGGACGCGGAGCCGTGATGATTCAGAACAATATTTATCTCCAATCCCGGGTTAATTTTATTTCTTTTATGGGGAACTAATCCCCTAGGCAAAGTTAGGGATGAACTCTTGTGTTGGATTTTTATTATTTATGTTTTTGATTCCTACGAACCTTTTAATTGTTTAATAAAATTAATGGTTGTTATTTTCTATCATCTTTTGATTTATTAATCCAGAAATTATATTTTGTCAAATCCCATATAGATCCAGTCATGCTTCTTCTATGTGTGGTTTGCGAATTTAATTGTGACTGGTAAAGTTGTTTTGCGTGTTGGTCTTCTGCTGCAGTATTGCCTGAGGGTATATTGTCAACGTTAGATAGCTCGTAACGATGGCTTTTGTGTGCTGTTAACATAGGGAAAATAATCATTAATTACCTTAGATTTTGAATATGTGTAGAATTGAATATTTTCCGATTGTTGGTTTGGGATGTGAAACCTTCAATTGTGTAATAAAAGGAATCAATAACTAAATATAGGAGTTCAATGCAAGAGGGATTCCCGAAGCTTTGTCATATCTCTCTGCCATTATCATTTAATATCTTTTCATTATTTTATTTATCTTTATATAATTATCAATTTTTATCATCTTGTTTATTAAGTTACCGTTAACATTCTTGATTGAGTGAATCAGTTTATTGTAACCATCTCTCTGAGGAATCGACACCCCAGCTATACTACGATAACCGCGAGTCATATTTGGGCGTAATCAAGTAACAACATTTATTAACATGTCAGCTGGATTCTCATCTATATGGATTTTCACTAGTCTCAACAGTTTTTGATCCATCACATCGCGTATCCAATGATAGTGAATATCGATGTGCTTCGTCCGGGAATGATACATTGAGTTCTTGCTCAAGTCCAAAACAATTTGACTATCACAATGTATCTTGTATTCTGCCAAGTCCACAAATTTTGAGAAGCCTCATATTCAGCTACATTAAGGCTCTCTGCACATATCTTCACATGAGTCTTGTATAAAGTGCCACAAATATGCCATTGGGCGATAACCATGGTACCTTTTATCATTCTTCATGTGCTATTGCTAAAGTGGTTGGCATAACCCTGTTTGTCAAGGGCTACCCCCGAGAGTAGATTGAGCCGAAGTTATGAAACATGTCTAAGCTTCTTCAGGGTTATTGTATACCCTGCATTTGTCCGCATCTGAATATCATCAATTCCCATTATCTGAGAGAAACTGATATTTCTCATCTTCACTGCTCCAAAGTCTCCTGCTTTGTATGCTGTGAAGAAATCTCCATGAGAGGTGACGTGGTATGATGCTGCAGTATCTACCACCCACTCAACATCTTGAGTTGCGGTGTGAAGGCATGTCTCTTCCTGGATAGAGCAGATATCTACATCTCCCGAGGCAACTACTAGTGTCTCTGCATCGTTGTTCTTCGGCTGGGAATTGCCTTGACCATGTTCTCGTTGCAGCTTTCGATAATTATTCTTTAAGTGGCCTTCTATGCCACAATGGTAGCACTTGTAAGTAGGTTTTATTTCGTCTATGGATTTACCTCTACTTTTGCTTCTACCTCGATTTTTATCTTGTTGTCTTCCTCGATTCTCTGTGACAAGGGCTTGTGTCTGATCTGTGCCCACGTTGTTTCTTCTGACCTCCTCATTTGACAATGCATCTTTTACTGGTAAGTTTGCCTCTTGGAGACGAATTGCTGAGAGTAACCACCAATATCTCCCAACTATCAGGAAAAGAACTGAATAGTACGAGGGCTTGAACTTCATCTCTCAGTTGCGCGTCTACTGCAGACAACTAGTTCACTAGGTTTTGGAACTCATTGATGTGTTCTGCAACGGAAGTTCCACTCTATAGCTTCAGGTTCACCAAACGCCTTACTATTAAGGCTTTATTCCGAGTTGTCTTGGTCTGAAACATGTCTTCCAATTTTATCCATATTTCATAAGCATTTGTATCATGTGTTACGTGGTGGAAGACATTGTGGCCGATCCACTGCCTAATCTGACCCAAAGTTCTGTTACTAAGATTATTTCAGTCATACTCTTTAACAGATTCTGGTCTCACTCCCTTCATCTTGATAATATCGAACATTTCTTTGCAGTGTAAATAATCTATCATCTGAGGCCTCCAGAGGGAGTAATTAGTTGTTGTCATCTTGATCATCGCACGAGAAGAGGAATCTTCCATTTCCATTTTAAGTTTAAATTTTAAAATAAAAATAAGAAAAAATCGGGGTTGATTTTCATAAATTAGAGGTTACCATTGCGTCCAGAACGGTCGAAAATGGTGGATTTGACACTTCATGGGTCCAAATCCGACTCACGGGCCTATTTATAAATTTCTAAAATTTATAGGGCTAAAATATAAATTTCAAAGACTTCAAGGGCTCAATAAAATTTACCAGGAATGCTGACGTGGCAGACACGTGGCTGCTGATGTGGCAAAAGTGGGATCGAATGCTGACGTGGAAGCTGACTGGACAAAGATAATGACGTGGCAGATGACATGGCGATGATGTGGTTCTGACTCGGCGCTGATGTGTGTGATGACTCAGCACTGACTTGGTCGTCTTCAACCTCTAGCAGCGCGTGGGCGCGTGTGGCACGTGGATTGCTCTCTGTCAGACATGTGTAGACTCGTGCCGGATGCTTGGACCTCCGTTCGATCACCGGAAAATACCACCGTGCTCGTCTCAACGTGAACAAGCTCATGATATGCTCTAAACTGATTTTTGACAATTTTTTCGAAACTCGAATTTTCCGAACCAAGGTTCGTTCTTCGATTTTACGATCCCAATGTATAACCAAAGCTATGATACCACTTGTTGTGATTCTCTGATCACTGAAGAGTATTTATGAGGAAAAATCGAATTTTATTACTACAAGAATAGACTTTATAAAGAGTTTAAACTTTACAAAAACATCATTATCTCTACACTCTATAAGTTTTCTTGCCTTGAAGCTTAATATTTTTTGGGATGGTTTGAGCTCTCAATTAGCTCTCTATTTATAGCAAAATTTAGGCTCAAAATTTCAACACATGAATAATGATCAATCTAAAGTTATTTGGAAGCTTGCACCATTTTTTAAAGCTCCACACAAAGTGTATTGGAGTATTGGAGGCTTGTAATGGTGGTTGTAATACATGCATTACAAGAATGTTGTTGGACACTACAATGAACTTAGTTTTAAATGTGATTATGTTGATGATAAGAATGCAAATCATGTTTTGTGTTGTTTGATGTTTGAAAGGGCGAATTAGATTAGGAATGGAAAGTTTGATTTTAATTAATTAATGAGTTGAATCTTATTGCTTATAATGTAGTAATATGCATAGTTGTCAACATGCTTGAAGATGTATTTCCTTTGTGGCCGAGAATGAGAGAAAAAGGGGAGTTTGGATTGTATGGTTCAATGAATGTGTAAGCAATGCCAAAAAAAAAAAAAAAAAAATGTGATTTGAGAAAGAGATGAATTATTTTAATTGAAAATGTATAACGTAGGCAGTTTTGTGAAATGGGCAAGTACATGGATGCCAAAAGATTGAATAAAATACTCTTTATGATATTGTGAGAAATGGTCAAGATACTAACTTGCGAAGGATGTGTATTGTGCATAGCCGAATGATGATATATTGTAAGTATTGCTGTTGAGTTTCTAGTGTGGGTGATGATAATAAGAAATTAAGGAATAATAAATGTATGTATGATTAGATCATGTGGGGTTTGTGTTAATTTCATGAATTATTCATACTATATATTATGAACAGGTTAATTATGCAATTAAGTTTACTAGTTATGTTATATCTTCAAATTGATCTTTATACACGGTTTATTCGTATGTTCTAAGTATATGTTTTATGAAAATTAGTTAGGAATATATGGTTACGTAGGTGAATTATACATGCACAAAAATTATGGTTATGTTTTATAATTACGTTATGGAGATAGATTTATATTCTATGTTTCAAACTTAAATTAACCCTTAAGGATTCCAGCTTCTGTTATGATATGTATATTATGTTTCTCTTCGGTGCCTCCATTATGTTCTGCTCATTTGTCCAGGTTTGATGTATTCCCATTAAGTGTATATAGATGTATGTATCTGTATATGATATACTGTTTTTGACGAATTTTTTTTATGTGTGTTCATTTACCGGTTTTTCTATAAGATTTGACTCCCCCCACTCTCTAGTATTTTATGTGCAGGTTTCAGGTTTTCGCATTTTGAGGATGTGCTTTGGAGGAGACGGGAGCCACACAACAGTCATTTACACCTCGATCCGAGTGATGTCCGAGTCTGGACTCATGTGCAGGTGTATGTGATGTATGTGGTTATAGTGTCAGGCCTTAAGGCCGAGCTATATGTTCTATATTGAAGTTTGACATGACATGATATATTATGTATGAAATGTATAAATATACTATGGTTTATGTACGTATACATGTGATGATATGCACGAGTTCTGAAGTTGTGTGTGTTTCTTAGGCGGAGGGTGATGGGGCAACCCGTCGTTTGTGTTGAAGACAGAGGAGGCGCCGAAAGCATGCCAAAGCATGCATGACAGTAGGAAACACGTTTTGCCAACCACCAAGGCGTGGGCACTGTAGCACACGCCTTTGAACACTATAAAAGAGCCCCTTCACCCATTGTTAATCTATCCCAAACGTGAGTAAGATAGAGAGTAAAGTGTAAATGAGAGTTTTTTGTAAAGCTTGGATTATAAGCTTTGTAATTCTTTTGTGTGATATAAAAGAAGAGTTTTCTCTCAATTCACCTCTATTATTGTGTGTTTAATCACAACAAGTGGTATCAGTAGCTAAGGTTACTCGGAGGGATCCCGAAACTCGGTAACAGAGGTTCGGTTCGGAAAGTCAGTTCCGACGAAAGTTGTCGAAAATCGATTTTGAGCATACCATCGGACTTTTCACGGCAAGACGAGCACGGTGGTATTTTTCGGCGATCGAACGGAGCTCCGGTGACCCTTCACGCGCGACACGCGCCAACCAGTGAGCATCCAACACGCCCGACGCGCTCCACGCGCCTCCACACGCAAGCCGAAGGTTGAAGACGCTGAGTCATCGCCACATCAGCGCACAGTCAGCGCCACGTCAGCGAAACCTGCACAGTCAGCAGCCTAGTCAGCAGTCCACGTCAGCAGACCAGTCAGCGGCCACGTGTGCATCCAGTCAGCGCCACGTGTCCGCCACGTCAGCAGAACTGCCACGTCAGCGGTGTCTGGTAAATTTCAGATAGGTCCCTGAACTTTCTGGAAATTACAATTTAGCCCATACACTTTCAGAAATTTTCAATTTAGTCCCTGAACTTTTTGGAAATTGCAACTTAGTCCCTGAACTTTTCCGTAATTGCATTTTTCGCCCATGTATTTTTGGAAATTTCATTTTGACCCCTGTAATTTCTGAAATTTGCAAATTGGTCCTTGTGTCGGATTTTGACAAACGAAGTGTCATTTCCACAATTTTTGACCATTCCAGACGCAACGATGAGGTCCGTTTTTTGAAATTCTGCTTAGAATTTTTATGATGGAAGGGGGCAACAGAAAAATGGTTTTGTTAACCAGTACCAACTATTTCACATGGAGAGGAAGGATGAAAGACCTTCTGTATGTGAAGGACTATGATGAATCAGTATTTCTGGAGCAGAAACCAGAAGGAATGACCGATGGAAAGTGATCTAATCTTCACCAGAAAACATGCAGTACTATTCGTCAGTGGATCGACGACAGTATTGTGAACCATGTCAGTGAAGAAACAAATGCACGTGTCTTATGGGGAAAGCTGGAGGAGCTTTTCCGAGCAAAGACTGGAAACAACAAGCTGTACTACATCAAGAAGATGATGGGGTTGAAATACCAAGAAGGTACAGCTGTGGCGGACCATATCAACGATTTCCTCGGAACCATGAAGAAATTGTCTGGATTGGGCATAGACTTCGGTGATGAGGTAAATGGCTTAATACTCATTAATACGTTACCAGAATCTTGGGAAACGTTCAGATCTACGGTGATCAATTCAGCCGCAGATGGGAAAGTCACTATGGAGATGGAAAAGACCAGGATCTTCGAGGAAGAAAAGAGGACGAGAATGCAGAAGTCAGCATCAGCCTCAACCTCAGAAGCTCTAGTGACAGAAAAGAACACCAGAAGGGGGAGGAGTAAAAGCCGAGGCCCAGGTAAATCAGACAAGAACCGGGGGAAATCAAGAACTAGAGATATTGAGTGCTATCACTGCAAAAAGAAAGGCCATATGAAGCGGGATTGCTACAAACTGAAGAACGAGCAGTCCAGGAGAGATGGTGACTCTAACCAAGAAAGAGTTGCTACTACCACCGAGAAAACCTCCAAAGACTTCTGCATAATATATGAAGAAGATGTTGTGAATCTTGCCAGCCACGAGACCAGTTGGGTGATAGATAGTGGCGCATCCATACACGCCACATCTCGTAGAGACTTCTTTTCATCTTACACACTAGGAGACTACGGTGCTGTAAGGATGGGGAATGACAGACAGTCCAAAGCCGTCGGTATTGGAGACATATGCCTTGAAACAGACAACGGGACAAGGCTAGTGTTGAAGGGAGTCAAGTACATCCCAGACATTCGGTTAAACCTGATCTCAACAGGCAAGCTGTATGATGAAGGTTTCTACAGCACCTTTAGTGACAGATGCTGGAAGCTCACTAAAGGATCAATGGTCGTGGCACGAGGTAAGAAAGATTCAACTCTGTATTTGATGCATGCTAAGCTTTCAAATAGTAGCATAAATACAGTTAACAGAAATGAGGCAGCCGAGCTGTGGCATAAAAAGCTCGGTCACATGAGCCAAACATGGATGGAGATACTACGCAGGCGGAATGTTCTTCCAAAATTGAAGAACTCACACTTACGGAAGTGTGAACACTGCATGGCTGGAAAGCAGAACAGAGTATCCTTCCAGAGCTCACCGCCTCAACGGAAACCGGAGGTACTAGATCTCATACATTCAGATGTATGTGGTCCGATGCAGACACGAACACTTGGTGGGTCACTGTATTTTGTGACATTCATTGATGATCATTCAAGGAAGATCTGGGCATACACCTTGAAGAGAAAAGACCAAGTGCTTGGAGTGTTCAAGGAGTTTCATGCCTTGGTGGAGAGAGAAACCGGTAAGAAACTGAAGTGCATCAGAACAGACAATGGTGGAGAATACAGATGTCCGTTTGATCAGTACTGCAAGACGCAAGGAATCAGACATCAAACGACACCTCCGAAGACACCTCAGCTGAATAGCCTAGCTGAGAGGATGAACAGAACCTTGTGCGAAAGGGTCAGAAGCTTGCTGTCACAAGCCAAGCTGCCGAAGACATTCTGGGGGGAGGCACTCAACACAGCAGTACATGTTTTGAACATGTCCCCAGCGGTCGCACTGAAAGGTAATGTTCCTAACCAAGCCTGGACAGGTAAAGAAGTGTCTTATGAACACTTGCATGTCTTTGGGTGCAAAGCTTTTGTACACATCCCAAAGGACGAGAGATCCAAGCTTGATGCAAAGACGCGACAATGTGTCTTTATTGGCTATGGTCAGGATGATTTCGACTACAAATTGTATGATCCAGTTGAAAAGAAGATTGTCAGAAGCCGAGATGTTGTCTTTGTTGAAGATCAGACCATAGAAGATATCAGAAAAGAATTGAAGACAATGGCCCAGCAATACAGAAATGTGAATCCAGAACCTCACACACCGGTGCCAGTACGAGTTGAAGATGAGGTTCCCAGACATGAGGGTACATGTGATGAAGCTCCCAGAGATGATGATCATGATCAACCACCAGTACCAGAAGCTACACCAACAGTTCAACAGAGAATGTCTGACAGAGAGATGCGACCTTCAACCAAATACTCTGCATATGAGTATGTGCTGCTTACTGACGGGGGAGAACCCGAGAGCTACCAGGAGGCTGTGGAAACAGATGACAAAGAAAAGTGGGAGGAAGCCATGCAAGATGATATGAAATCTTTGCATGACAATCATACTTTTGAGTTGGTGAAATTGCCAAGAAGCAAACGGGCTTTGAAGAATAAATGGGTGTACATGGTGAAGCAACAAGAGCACACTTCACAACCCCGATACAAAGCCAGACTAGTTGTCAAGGGATTCAATAAGAGGAAATGCATTGACTTCGATGAAATCTTCTCTCCAGTTGTGAAGATGTCATCCATCAGAGTGGTACTCGGCTTAGCAGCAAGCCTCGACCTGGAAGTTGAGCAGATGGATGTCAAGACCGCATTTCTTCACGGAGATCTGGAAGAAGAAATTTACATGGAGCAACCAGAAGGCTTCAAAGTCAGCAGGAAATAGGACTATGTGTGCAGACTCAGGAAAAGCCTTTATGGTTTGAAACAGGCACCGAGACAGTGGTATGTGAAGTTCGAGTCAGTTATGGGGGAGCAGGGATACAAGAAGACCACTTCAGACCATTGTGTTTTCGTTCAGAAGTTTTCTGACGATGACTTTATCATCTTACTGCTGTATGTAGATGATATGTTGATAGTTGGCCGGAATCAATCGAGGATTGATAATTTGAAGTAGCAACTGAGTAAGTCTTTTGAGATGAAAGACTTGGGGCTAGCTAAACAGATTCTTGGCATCAGGATCGGTCGTGATCGGAAAGCCAGGAGGTTATACTTGTCACAGGAGGAGTACATCGAGAAGGTACTTCAGAGATTCCAGATGGATAAGGCTAAAGCAGTTAGCACTCCTCTTGCTACCCACTTTAGATTGAGTACACAGCAGAGTCCCTCTACTGAGACAGGGAAGGAGGAAATGAAACAGGTTCCATACACCTCAGCAGTGGGAAGTCTTATGTATGCCATGGTGTGCACGAGGCCAGACTTAGCACACACAGTTGGATTGGTCAGCCGGTTTATGTCAAACCCAGGACGGGAACACTGGAATGCGATCAAATGGATCATGCGGTATCTACGAGGCATATCCAAGATGAGGCTATGTTTTGGAAGCAGCGAACCAGTGTTGATGGGCTACACGATTCAGATATGGCTGGAGATATGGATACCCGAAAGTCTACTTCGGGGTATCTGATTACTCTCTCAGGAGGAGCTGTGGCATGGCAGTCTAGGTTGCAGAGATGTGTTGCACTTTCTACAACATAGGCATAATTCATTGCAGTTTTAGATTGAGTACACAGCAGAGTCCCTCTATGAGACAGGGAGGAGGAAATGAAACAGGTTCCATACACCTCAGCAGTGGGAAGTCTTATGTATGCCATGGTGTGCACGAGGCCAGACTTAGCACACATAGTTTGATTGGTCAGCCGGTTTATGTCAAACCCAGGACGGGAACACTGAAATGCGATCAAATGGATCATGCGGTATCTACGAGGCACATCCAAGATGAGGCTATGTTTTGGAAGCAGCGAACCAGTGTTGATGGGCTACACCGATTCAGATATGGCTGGAGATGTGGATACCCGAAAGTCTACTTCGGGGTATCTGATTACTCTCTCAGGAGGAGCTGTGGCATGGCAGTCTAGGTTGCAGAGATGTGTTGCACTTTCTACAACATAGGCATAATTCATTGCAGTTACAGAAGCTTGCAAGGAATTGCTGTGGATGAAGACATTCGTCCAGGAATTGGGTTTCAAGCAGAAGAAGTACATTTTGTACTGCGATAGCCAGAGTGCTATCTATCTCGGTAAAAACTCGACATTCCATTCGAGGTCAAAACATATCGATGTGAGGTATCACTGGATACGGGACGTCCTGAGCTCAAGACTGTTAGAACTCAGGAAAATTCACACAGACGACAATGGTGCCGATATGTTCACCAAGGTTTTACCGAAGGAGAAACTTGAAATATGTCGTGCCATAGCCGGGATGACAAAACTCTCCACATAGACAGAGTGGGGAGATTCAGAGAACTACGATTGGCTTGATCCCAACTCAGGGTACGTAGGCAGTCATACAGATGCAGCCAGGGGAGGATCCTTTGGAGGATCCAGATTTGGGTGATTGATGGTCGGCTCAGATTTTGGAGCAAATCTTCACCGAGGTGGAGATTTGTTGAAGACAGAGGAGGCGCCGAAAGCATGCCAAAGCATGCATGACAGCAGGCAAAACGTGTAAACACGTTTTGCCAACCACCAAGGCGTGTGCACTGTAGCACACGCCTTTGAACACTATAAAAGAGCCCCTTCACCCATTGTTAATCTATCCCAAACGTGAGTAAGGATAGAGAGTAAATTGTAAATGAGAGTTTTTTTGTAAAGCTTGGATTATAAGCTTTGTAATTCTTTTGTGTGATATAAAAGAAGAGTTTTCTCTCAATTCACCTCTATTATTGTGTGTTTAATCACAACAGTTTGCCAGTAACATCCTGCCTCTGACGGGATATTAATATAAATTATTTCGATCACGATTCAATCTTTCTTAAAAATATTAGATCTAATCACGCAAGAAACCTTTATTTAAATAATGCTCTCACTCAATAGATGTTTATAGTGTGTATGTGAATGAGTAAGACACGAGTTTTGTAGTCAATGACGGAACCATGAATTCAATATATGAGGGGTAAATTCAAATATTAATGCAATTTATAAAAAAAATCAATAAATTCTAAAATTCTAAATTTCATCGAGATCTTCCTATTTTGACCAAAATTTGAAGCTTCTAAGATTCTTATCTGGAAAAATAAAACTGCATATCAATATTTAGGGAAAATTTGATATTCTATCAATCAGTCAAGCCTATTGGAGTGGATTATATGAGTTGAAAAGCTAAAGAGATATCTTGTCTCTAATCCGATACATGCATTATCTTTTCCTCAGTTTTTTCGGCACATCTATGGTACCCCAAGGGTATCAAGGGTACAAACATGTTATTTTGATCATTGAATATATAACTTAAATCATTAAACATGTAAATTTTACCAATAAACATGAAATTAGTTTCATGTTTTTAAAAATTTCATGTTTATTGATAGAGTTTGCATGTTTAATGGTTTAAGTTATATGTTTAATAGTCAAAATAACATGTTTGTACCGAATGTTTTTTGATACCCTTGGGTACCAATGGCCTAGTTTTTTAGGTAATTGGGATGTAAATATGCAAGTTGCTGCTTTGATGTTCTACTTGTCATTGGGATCATTTATTTTAAAAAATAAAAAAATAACCCTAATGACCACCACATGCACATGAGAAGAGTCAAAAGAAAAAGAAAAGCCTTGTAGAATTATGGACAAACAAACTTAATAACATGGTCATACAATGTTGAAATATGCATCTTTAAAAAAGATAGGAAAAAAAACAAACAAAAGAATGAAAGAAATAAAGTTGTCGCATTCGAAAATGGGGAAGCCAGTAGGCCTCAAGTGTCCCCAAATGCAATAAAAAAACGCACTCGTTGCCACCAAAGACTTTGTGTCCATGGCTTTAATTTGTCCTAATTTGAATTAGCACTACTAGTTTGTACTCTTCTTTGTTTCTAAAATGATAATTTTTACAAAGAGCTATGGCTTGGTAGGGGACTCATTTTAATTCAAGGGCCAATTTGGTCAATGAAATGTTTATCTGAAATGATGATTCGATAACTCTCCCACTTGCCACTAAATTCGACATGATCCAAAGCATATCCTGAGAAAAATAGCTACTTACCTAGCAATATTTTCTCATTCATGAATATATATATATAAATATAATTTCATTAGTGTTTCAACTATTACGGACACTAACAATGTGTTTGGTTGTGGGGTTTTGGAGGGGAAATGAGATGAGAGGAGGAGTTATTTTAAATTATGTTTGTTTGGTTTAATTTTTTTAAGGGAGGGGAGCAAAATCCCCCATAAGCCAATTTTAGTCCCCCTCCAAAAGTGGGGGATTTTGGAGGGGAGAGAAAGTGAGCAATTAAAATTTTAAATACATTGACTAAATTATCCATACTAATTATACATTAAAATCCAAAATTATCATAATTATAAATCTCTCTTATATTTGCTTCACCATTCAATTATTCTTATTCTCTTCTCTTATATTTGTTTGACCATTCAATTCTTCTCTCTTTTCTCAGGTACGCTTTCTCTTATGAACATTTTGCGTATTATCTGAACTTAATCATTTTAGTAATTTATGTTATAAACTTGGATATTTTGTATTGTTTCTTTATCTATTCATCTATGTCAAAGCCCTGCTATAGGCCAGGTGTAGGACACTTGAGTGATTGGCTATAGGCCAAGTGGGAGATTGTTGGACAATTATGACCCATAGCATCACTATTTGTACAGAACATGGTGTTGTTGTACAAATTAACTATGTGATAAAGGAAAATGCTCTTTTATCATTTGTAATTAGATTACCGGGATATAAAAATGATAAAAGTTCATATGATTAGTACCAGATTAATAAGATATGAGACAGTATTAATCCACTAAGGTTTAATCATTAAATATCCCTAGTCGTAGTATTATCGAGACTGTACATCGATAATGCGGAATAGACTAGTATTGCACTTGTGCTCGTTGTGAGAGCATAACGACATAGTTCTCATATATTTAAGTATTTGATACTTATGCAAGTGTGATAGGAGGTTTTGTTTACCGATGGTACGGGAACAGCTTCGCTCTGGATAGACCCATCGAAATCTCATTGGTAGTATGACTATGTGTCTATGGGAGTCCGAATCAGGGTAGGTGTATTTGGTCTTAACCTGAGACTTGCATCGCTAATACTTGCGACAATCAATATACTTTGGTTTTGGTCGTCCGGGGCTTTAACAGGTTTCGTGTACGCCTCTTCTGGGTATATTGAGAATCGCAGTGTATTGGGTGTGATGTCAAGATGGAAGTATCACTTCAGTCATATGGAGATGATGATCACGTAAGATACAAAACTAGTACTCTTATGTACTGCAGTCATCGGGATAATATGACTATGTCATGATTATCCGATTATAGAGACTAGTTACCAGAGATCCGATATGTGCTTCGTACGGGGCAGACACAATTCCAGTCCCAGACCTAGCATGTGACATTCGATACTGGATCGCAATACGCAATACTACGTATACTACGCCTGACAAAGATTACATATTCCTTAAAAGAATATTTCTGGAGAATTGGGTAGGCACGGTGCTTTGCTAGAAGCCAACCATGTCTTGTAAATCGGTAAGAACGTGGTACCGGGTACGCACGTGTTTGGATATTCCGACAACCGGATTTACTGCCAACATATCCAGGGATCTCTGGGATTAATTGGAAGAGAGAGAGAATTAATCTAGGATTAATTACGGAGAATTTTATCTGGGATAAAATTCAATTAGAAGAGAGAGAACGATTAATTTGGAATTAATCGATAAAATAATATATTCGATATATTATATGAAATTAGATTTCATAACGGAATTAAAATTGGATTTTAATTCGGGCAAACGAATTAATTTAGAATTAATTCGCGAGCGACGTGAATAGTAATTTTGCTAGGCATAATTATTTAATTAAATTTGATTTAATTAAGTCGCAACAGAAAATTCGTTAATTCGGAATTAACGAACTCGAACCCAGAACGTGTTTGCGGGCCCACTCGGATTTTAAATTTAAGTGGGGCCCACAAGTCACGTCACTAGTCAACTTTGTTTACCTTTTTGGTTGATGGAAGTTGGTGGATGGTGGAAGCTTGTAAAACACACAAGCATTATTTTAATTTGATTTGTGAATGACTAATACCAACTTTGATTTGGTATATGGCATTATTGATTTTAGAAATCAATTACATAACTTGAAAAATAATACTCTTCTCTTTCTTCTCTCCAAGGCCGAAAATGGCCCTTTTTTTCTCTCCATTTTTGCGTGAACCTAAGGTTATTGCTTCTTGATTTTGCTTCAAAATCAAAGGCGCTAGCACATCCAAAGAGTCATTCTAAGCTGTTAGGGACACTAATCCATGAGTTTAGAATTAAAGGACAAGCTTGGAAGCTCAACATACATCAATGATAAGCTTGGAGTAACAACACAAGGAGCAAAAGTTTTGAACTCTCCGCCAACATCCAATCCGTTCAAAGTAAGTATTTCTGCTACTTCTTTGTGTATTCACATGATTTAATGCTTAATTGATCCTAGGTTGTTCTTAGAGAACCCAACAAACTCTTCGTCTTACTTTAACATCTGCTATATTGTATAATGCCCCTTGCCATGCTAGCATATACTGCACTAAAGTTTTTGGGTTCTAGTGGACAATCTCCTGAATTCTTGGTCATGAGGTAGTTCCTCGTCTATAATTCATGAAATTTTTGCTAAGCACTCTACACAACCGTCATGTTATGACCATTGTCATGCATCACAAAAATCTCATTTCTAACTCTCTAGTTATACTCAACATCCTCTAACTCGATTATCCGCGCGAGTTATCAATTCTAATTTAATACTTCTTAGGACTTTTCAGGCGGTCACTCCTAAGTCATATCTTCTTTATCCATAGTAAACTCAATAACTTATTTGACCTTATTAACTATGTCTTTAGATTCTTCTTAGTTGGCACTTTCGAATCTCCAGAAATACTAGTGTTTCCCATGGCCTCTGCCTTAACTCTAAGATAAACATATACAAGAGTAACTCTTGTCGCCATTACCGATGATCATACTTGATTGGTCGATCTGGTCATAGCATTCTTCCTCTAAATTTATCTATTTAACTTTTTCATTTTCTTTGCTAAGTTTCAACTAGTATCACTTCCGACCTTCAAGTTCTCATGCCTCTATCTATCTATGGGGCTTAGGACCTCATAGCTTATGACCAATCTCTTTCTATGTTATAAGTTTACCATCACAGTTTTCCCAATACCTCTTAACTCCAAGTTATTAATTCTGGATATAACTCTGATGGTAACCTCTGAAACAAGGTACTTATACTAAGCCTAACTATATGTACACTTGTGCTTAAACTGTGTTCTTTACTATTATCGTCAATACTAGCGATTCGGTCTCGGTTAAAGTTCATACTCCATTCACATTTTTAAATTTATCGCTAGTAAGAATCTGGTTAACCATCCTTTGCACTAACTTGTTCTGTTTGTCTGTTTGCACTCTAGGGTATCCTACCTTCAATTACCCCATAATCTTGCTCTGACAAGTGTCGTTCCGGCCTCAACATTATCATATACTTAGTTTCATTGGCCTTCTTTACGTTATACCTCAATAACTCTGTTTCTAGTCATCCTAAATAATATTCATTCGTATATTAACGCATAAGGCTCGTTGCGATACATTCCACCATATGCTCTGTTAATGCCCTTATTTTTCAATTTCTGAATGGAAAAGTCTGTTTTCATACATCCTTTGTCATGTCTGATATTATTACTCACGTATTCCTATCATGGTTTGACTAATGCTTTCTCTTTTCATCGATTTATCTAGACAGTTCCTCCTTTTAAATCCTTTACTTAGAGTTATTTTGCTCATTTTTATCTGTTCTTTTCTATATCTGGGGCTTTTGTGATCTATATCTTTGTCCTCATATCTGAGGTTATTATCTATCAAAGGTCATTTGCCATACCTCATAAGATATTGTAATACGTCACAGGTTCACTTATTTTTTGGGAATATCATCGGGACAGATATCATGGTCCATTATTACTGTTGTTGTCCAACGAGAGTTGGGAGGGTGGGGTTTGTCATGAAGTCCCTTTTTGGTCGTGGTGGTCTCGCTAACTACGCATGTTGCAGTTGTACATATTGCTCTTTTATAACCCTAAGATTCTCTTATTTCATAACTGATACTGGCTCGCATACTAAGGTATTACTGCTAAGAACTATTTGAATTATCTTCTTTTACTCCTGATTATTTTTCGTCTATTGATCACACTATCTTTTACTGGGAATCTTCTTAAGACTCATGTTCTCTTGTAATCCTACCATGCTCTCTTGTTATTCTTCCATTCGAAACTTTGGTTTACTACTAGATTTTTGACTTATCTCAATTCATTAAACCTCTTAATCTGTTACTACTCTGGATGCTCAATATTCTTCAACAGGTTAGGATATCAATACAAATACTTTTGGTTTGAATGTTGCTCCCTTACTAACCTTCCTCTCTAGTATAGTGGGAAAAACTATATATAAATCATATACCTTACTTTTCAGAGTTGATATATGTATTTCTTACTTTAGTTCTTTAATCTTTTAAGCCTTTACTTCCTTGAAGGCTTTCAATTCTTCGATAGGACATATTATCACTTCTAGAGTTGACCAGGCTTACTGTAAATTCAAACTTCTTCATCTCTTACATAATAGTACTATATTATATCTCGTATCTAGATTTTCTCAAATTCCTTGGTTCGACCATCTTGCTCGCTCATGATTTTCCTGTCTCCTTAGTGTCATCCTTTACTTGTTCAAGTTCTTGATGGGCTCTAAGTTGACGGGTGACTACATGCTTCCTATGTTTGGTTAGATGTCTATGTTCTTACTAGAGTAGGGCTACTGGAAAGAAAATTTACCATCCATTCTGTTGGAATATGCATCGACTCTTCTTTATCTTAGGGTTTCACAACTTTTGTCAACCATTCAAAGTCTCCATTTACGTTACTGTCTCACGCTACATTATCTATTGTCATTATATACACCGAACTTCCTTATCACTTGCCTTCTTTATAATTTATTTCCATAACCTTATCTCTCTATTTCATGTTTTGCTTTCGATGTTAGTGGTGGTTTACTTCCATTGGCTATTTTCTAGATCTATGCTCTCTGCTCTTGCTATAGGCTACATATATGCTTTTTAACCTTACTGTTCACACTGGTACTCTTGTTAACTTCCGAATGTCTCCAATCTCATAGGTATGCCCTTTAAAACTTTCAAGGATTTCCATTAGCATTGGTCTGATCTATGGGTTCTTACTGGTACTACAAACTTATTCATCCTAACTTGTGTCAGTTTCTTTCTTTTCTATCCTCGAAAGGTCCATCTGGTCTCTTTCTATGGGCACTGAGTCTTCTTACGGTTATCTCTATCTATCATGGGAAGAGTTGGGACATGAGTTTCACGTCTCAATAGATGTTGACATGCTCGTTCCGGTACTCTATGTCCTAATAGAGTCTATTACTCATGTAGGATATGTATGAGATAGACTACGTCAGGACATCTTTCTTATTCGGTATTATTGTGAGATTCAAAATGTGGGTAGTTTAGGGCCTTGTCTACATCGGGTTCCTTGGTTAAGGCAACTAATTTGTTTCATTTACGAAATTCATTCAATCTATCTCTTACGAGTCTAGGTTTGGGTGTCTAGAATCCCTGCATCCTATTTGGCATCTTGTGACTATTGGAAACTCCCATCACTGATCCTAATTTCTTGATGTTTTTATCTTTCTAACTATTCCTCATTAATCGGGAAACTTGCTACCTATACAAGATACTCCATGGCTATTGGATATGCTTGGAAGAATTTTCTGAGGAGGAACAAAATATTACTTGGATGGAAGAAAACTTACTTAGGTCTACTCAATATTTTATTCTTGCTTAGGCTTACTATATTCTCTTTACTACTACGAGTTCTGTCACTTTCTTTGTTATCTCATTTTGCACTTCTACCTCTTACTACTTCTGGTTACTTTAAGCATATGTACCGTATTCTTTATTTTTCCTTTTAGCTTTCTCTTTCTAATTATTTGAGGGAATACTCTTAGAATTTTACTATCTATTCTCATAGCTTATCTTGAACTTCTACTAATAATTCAGGATAATTACAGAAGGATTTTCAACTAGGACAATGAGTATGGTTGCTTTTACTAGGAAAAATATTCAACTAGCTTGGGGATTTCTTACTAACCTGTCTATAGGACTTGAGGACGTACTCAAGGATCAGATACTAGAGAGGTGGTGCCTCATATACTAGTAACCTGGGCATACTACGTATACAATACCTCGACACTCTACCCACTGCAGTCACTGACTCCCTAGAGCATGCTCTGATACCAATTTTGTAACATCCCTCTCCCGAAAATGTTATCGGCAGGGAATAGACCAACATATCCCCCTGAGCCTCTGACTTTCTAACTTTTATCCACACAATTAAACTCATCTCAAATATAACATCATGTAGGGGACCATTGCCCAACTCAATAATATGAAATGCAACTCAATGCTCATAATTGTTTACTCTATAACAATACAATTTACAACTTTACTTATGGACACTTTTACTTAATACAATGATTGATACATGATTTTACTGTGACTCTGACTGATCTCTCTGACTTGACTTGGTGGACCAAACACCCTAGCCACTGCCATCAGTATCCATCCTCTCGAGCTCGTCCTCCGGGACAGAGAAACTGGGGGTGAAGGGTTAGATCGTTTGAATGACCTAGTGAGTGGACAGTTCAAAACAGGAATTGAAATGCTTTTTGAAAATCCAATGTTCTAAAATCAAAGTCATCTCAAGGAAATCATCCTTTCTGAAATCTCTTTTCTTGTCTGAAAATAAATCTCTTTTTATAAAAATTTTCTGAGAACTGTTTTTGGTATGTAAACTTCTGAAATTCTCATAAAACAATTTCTTTTGAAATCTCTTTCTTAAAACCATCTTTTCTGAAAATCTGTCTCTCTGAAATATATGTGATAAGTGTGGTTTATACTCACTTATTACGACATTTTTACCTTATTGTTTTGTTATATTTCGAGATATTTAATATTATTTATAGTTTATTTCATGTTTTATTTGTAGGAGCATTAATACATGGATCTGGGAATAATTGCACGTGTTTTGGGAACTTTCGGGAAGACACAGGACGATCAGGGAAGAATGGCGCCGAGGCGCCAAAATCCCATACAAGTTCCAGGGAGAATGGCGCCACGGCGCCATTCATCACAAGCAATGGGCGCCGCGGCGCCCATTCATTAAGCAACATGGGCGCCGAGGCGCCAATGAAGAGATCCAGCGCCGCGGCGCCCCTATTACATACAAAGTCCAGACAGTTTAGCGCCGCGGCGCTGCGCAGGGAAGTTTCACGCGTATCAGGAAATTAATTTTAGGGTTTTTAATAATCCTAATGCTACCCAAAGACTCCCTGCCTCAACTATAAATATAACATTACATCCAACACTCAAGGGGAGGCTAATACATAGCACAAAACACAGAAACACATATTTTTAGAGATCCAATGAGAGGATTGAAGAGCGACAAGAGGAGATTAAGGCTGTGACATCCGGAGAGGAAGAGATTCAATTCGGGTTTTATCTTCTTATTTCTTTCTTAAAACTCTAATGATTTCCATTAAATTCGTGGCTTGATTATTTATTGTTTTATCTTTTGTCATGAATTTACTCCTTAATTTTGGAGAACGATTGTAATTGATGCTTGAACCTTGTATTTTGTTTATCAGTTTTGTAATGAAGTTTTATTAATTATTTATATTCTTTTGAGTTTAATGCTTCTTGATTGCTGGCCACAATTTGAGATGATGAATGTTTAGAATCTATCACTCGAGAGAGGGGATTTTGAATAGATCTAGAGAATATAACCTAGGATTTTATAGAGTTCGAGAGAATCTGTAGTCCTTTGAAGTCGTTAAAATAGAATCACAAATCGTAATGAGTTGTTAACTATTGGATTTTTATAGAGATATCGAAGTCTATAGTTGATAATATTTTCACTCGGCACTCGAGAGAGGGAGTGAATATTTTAGGATCTTGACTTATAAATAATATAACTGAACAAAGATTAATTGGCATGAAAAATACTTAGGAGACAGCTAGGTGAAATCAGGATCCAGAATCTCTATCGTATTAGTTCCTCCTATCTAAATATTTGTATATTTTATTTAATTATTAAAATCTTTATTATTTATTTTCTAAATAAAGTTAGGATTATCAATTGTAGTACTTAGTGCGAGTTAACGCAATCCCTGTGGGTTCGACACTCTTTCACTGATTTATACTAAAACTTGACACCGTATACTTGCGGTACGATATAAAATATCACAACAAGTTTTTGGCGCCGTTGCCGGGGATTGTTTGTTTAATTCACATTAATACTACTACCAAATAATTTTAGCTTTAATTTAGAATTTTTTTTTTATTTTATTTTATTTATTATTTATTATTTATTTTATTTTTTTTTTTTTATTTTATTTTTTTTATTTTATTTTATTTTATTTTTATTTCCTTTATTTTTGTTTTAAGTTTTATTTTTGTTTTTATTTCTTATTTTTATTTTATTTTATTTTTTTATATTTTTCGTACGAGGTGAGTTTGAAAAGAAGTAATGGCAGATCCTGTTGGTGCATTGATAGCTCAAGTATCGTCCCTCACGACTCGCCGAATGTGCAGTCCAGAATTTCCAATTGAGAGAAAATCTACATATCCTGGGGGACCATCTATGGATAAATCACCACAGCCTGCCAAGCTATCTTTTTCATGTCATAAGAACCGGTGGATACCAAAGAAGAAAACAAATGAGATTACCCGGTTCACTACTTTTAAGCCACCATAACCATTTGGGTGGTTGCGTCTGGCTGAAGACGTTAAACTTAGCACTAGCGGGGAGGCAACCCTTGCATTTCTTTTATTATTATTTTCTTACTTTTTATTTTATTTTATTGTGTGCTATTTAATTATTTGCATGTTATTTATGCAGGTAGCACGAGACACACAACGCCCACACAACCAAATTCCAACCAGCAAGAGTCTGATCAACTCCATGCACGGTAGTGTTGTTCCTCACTTTTGCTCTTGATAATTATCTTACATTGAGGACAATGCAAATTTTAAGTTTGGGGGTGTGTGCATGTTGTTTTGCTTGCTATTTATTTGTTTAAATTTATTGAAAAAAAAAAATTGTTTTAGTCTTTGATAGTAAAGCATAAATCATGTGATGATATTGTTTGTTTATGAGTGAAATTTTAGAAACAATAAGTGCCCGATTTACTTTTATCTGATGCCTTGAATAACTGATCTATGTTAGACTCGTAAGCACTTAAAAACAGGTTTTTAGCAGTAAGACTTAAGTAGTTGACAAGGTGACTAGTTGAAGAAATTGCATATCGATGAATGACCGTTTGCTTAGATATCTATCTTGATTTGCTAGTGTTATGAAGTATGGTATAGCTAAAAAGAAAAATGTCTCTAAAGAAAGAAAATAAACCACCTATAACCGATAAGCGTGAAGCTACCCATGGGCGAGTATTAGGACCACCATGAGGAGAAATGCTACCTTAAAGGGTAGGTGTGTTGATTAAAAAAATAAAAGAGCAAAAAAGAGACAAGAAAAGAAAAGAAAAATCATACCATACTGAGCACGAAATAAAGCAATTATAGAGCATAATTGAGATATCTAGGTTGGTTTGACCCATCGATTCTAATTTTTAAACGAAATCATTGAGTTAGCTTACTTAAGATCAAAGCTGTGAATGAACCTTTACACACACACACTGTGAGTCTAGCTTAGATAATTTATTCGAGAATTTGGATTCGAGTTGCAATTGCGTACTTTGAAGATTCTTTGATTTCATTTATAAGCTTTCTTTGAGGATATATTTATGCGTAACTATCGAGACTATGTTTTGTTATTTTTTTATTTTTGCATGATTGTGTGTGAATGACGTTTGTGGGTATCGTCACTGTAAGCCCTCACGAGACTATAACTCGTCCACTAGGGCCGCCTAGGGGTTTAAAGGCTTGTTGCATACGCTAAATGCAATCGTGATCCCTACGAAAGTGGCTTAGTTAATTTAATTATTTTTATTTGTTTATTAGAATTTAGTTTTTATTTTTATCTTTTGCTCGGGACTAGCAAAACCTTAAGTTTGGGGGTGTTTGATAAGTGTGGTTTATACTCACTTATTAAGACATTTTTACCTTATTGTTTTGTTATATTTTGAGATATTTAATATTATTTATAGTTTATTTCATGTTTTATTTGTAGGAGCATTAATACATGGATCTGGGAATAATTGCACGTGTTTTGGGAACTTTCGGGAAGACACAGGACGATCAGGGAAGAATGGCGCCGAGGCGCCAAAATCCCATACAAGTTCCAGGGAGAATGGCGCCACGGCGCCATTCATCACAAGCAATGGGCGCCGCGGCGCCCATTCATTAAGCAACATGGGCGCCGCGGCGCCCATTCATTAAGCAACATGGGCGCCGAGGCGCCAATGAAGAGATCCAGCGCCGCGGCGCCCCTATTACATACAAAGTCCAGACAGTTTAGCGCCGCGGCGCTGCGCAGGGAAGTTTCACGCGTATCAGGAAATTAATTTTAGGGTTTTTAATAATCCTAATGCTACCCAAAGACTCCCTGCCTCAACTATAAATATAACATTACATCCAACACTCAAGGGGAGGCTAATACATAGCACAAAACACAGAAACACATATTTTTAGAGATCCAATGAGAGGATTGAAGAGCGACAAGAGGAGATTAAGGCTGTGACATCCGGAGAGGAAGAGATTCAATTCGGGTTTTATCTTCTTATTTCTTTCTTAAAACTCTAATGATTTCCATTAAATTCGTGGCTTGATTATTTATTGTTTTATCTTTTGTCATGAATTTACTCATTAATTTTGGAGAACGATTGTAATTGATGCTTGAACCTTGTATTTTGTTTATCAGTTTTGTAATGAAGTTTTATTAATTATTTATATTCTTTTGAGTTTAATGCTTCTTGATTGCTGGCCACAATTTGAGATGATGAATGTTTAGAATCTATCACTCGAGAGAGGGGATTTTGAATAGATCTAGAGAATATAACCTAGGATTTTATAGAGTTCGAGAGAATCTGTAGTCCTTTGAAGTCGTTAAAATAGAATCACAAATCGTAATGAGTTGTTAACTATTGGATTTTTATAGAGATATCGAAGTCTATAGTTGATAATATTTTCACTCGGCACTCGAGAGAGGGAGTGAATATTTTAGGATCTTGACTTATAAATAATATAACTGAACAAAGATTAATTGGCATGAAAAATACATAGGAGACAGCTAGGTGAAATCAGGATCCAGAATCTCTATCGTATTAGTTCCTCCTATCTAAATATTTGTATATTTTATTTAATTATTAAAATCTTTATTATTTATTTTCTAAATAAAGTTAGGATTATCAATTGTAGTACTTAGTGCGAGTTAACGCAATCCCTGTGGGTTCGACACTCTTTCACTGATTTATACTAAAACTTGACATCGTACACTTGCAGTACGATATAAAATATCACAACAATATGTCTCTTAAAATCTAGACGTATGAGGGCGTTACGTCTCGCAGTCCCCCCATACTTCTAAACTGGTGGTCTTGGGGCGTTACCTCTCGCCGTCCCCCAAGCCACTGAACTGGAGTCGGGGGTGCGGATCTACGCTACCCTCCTGAATCTGAATCTGGGGTCTATGGGCGTTACGCCTCGCTGTCCCCTTAGCCCGGAATCTGAGATCTATGGGCATATGTCATCCCTAGTCCTAAACTACGTGTGCACACATTCTCTGAGTCCGTCAATTTCATATTTGTACCAAGTTACAACTGAGGTGGGTTATTTTCCCATGCCTCCAAAAATAATCAAAATCATGCTTTTAAAATCGCCACTTTCTAAAACATTCTTATTCAAAACATATTTGAAATTAAACTTGGCTAACGCCCTACGTGCGGAAAAGTAAGTTTCAATTCAAAACATATAAGTAAAATAAATTTGAAAAAATGGTCCATTCACAGATTTTTGGATCTGGCTGATACTACTTCACTTCGTCGAAGAATATTATGGTTCCTGCGATGATCTATAATTGAGAAACTTGGTTAGAATATATGGTGTGAAGTATGCTTCGAAATTAGACTAAATTTCTTAATTCTACTAATACATCAACACCACATGGTGTATTATTCTTGCGATTTGTCATATTGCATGTATGTGCCTTGATATGAAACTCTTAGGGTGGTCTCTAACATCCAAAGTTGAAACTGAAATGGTATGGAATTATTTCTGTATCGCATCGTGACGCCAGGTCTAGTGAGCCGCGATGCCCATGCAAGCAGGGCTAGACAGAGAGTATGTTCTGTTTCGCATTGTGATGCCAGACGCTGCAAGTCGCGAAGCCCACCAGATCGGACCTGAGACATAGCCTCTGCTTATCACGTGTTGCGACGTCAAATACTGAGCGTCGCGACGCTCATAAGACTAGGCATGAGGTAGTGAGCCTCTGATTCTTACGCGTCGTGACATTTGGGATATATCTCTACCATTTGAGGATATTTTGGTAATTGTAAATATGTAATTATAGTTTTTTTTGGCTTGATTTAATTGGATTAAATCAAAGTGGAAGACATGTAACTAATCCATTAATTAAGCTTTGTCTTGATTTAATAGGATTAAATTAAAGTGGTAGACCAAAGTGATTAGTCACACATAATTATACATATTTGGACAAATTAGATTAAGCCCAGATAAAAGTTGATTAGAACTTTTATTAATTAAAAATTACCTAAGTTTTGCTACAAATAACAAGGTTTTAATTAAGCTTGTGAAAGTTAAATACAAGTAATTCTTGGAAAAATTAGCATAAGTTAGAGAAGTGTCTAGAGAAACTTTGGAAGTTTTCTACAATATTTCATCTAGGAGAAATCAAGATTGGATCTTGGAGTGAAGCTTGCTAGCATTGGAATCAAGATTGGATCTTAGAGTCAAGCTTGCAAACCTTGGAAGTTCTCCAACCATTTCAACAAATGAGAACGAGATTGGATCTTTGTATTAAGCTTACTAGGTAATGTTTGATCTTCTCCTAAGTTATGTTCTTCATTAGTGAGTTTTCATTAGTGATGAATTATTTATTGGAAGCATGATTACATAGCTTAAAGTTGAAATAAGGCTAATGAATTTTGTTAGGATACTTTGGAAGTATAAACACAATATGCTTGTAATTAGGTCAAAAATATTCATGTTGGATATAAAATAATTAATTAGAGTTTGAAACTCTAGATTAAAGCTTAGAGCTATGGCTACCATTCTAGAATCACTTGACTACATTTGGGTGAACTAGAATTGTTCATGAGACATTTCATAATGAGATTTTGAATTGGTTTGTGTTTTGATTCAAACAAACAAATATATATATATATATATTTAGAATATATGTATGTTAGTTTTATGACATATGTTGATGATAGTTATGATGCTAAAATTGGATTTTAGGTGTATTTGAAGTATTAGGAGAAAATTGGAAGTGTTTAGGATTAGTTTGAAGTTGAAATTGTTCACTGTATAGGGCAGCGTCCCGACTCTGACCCCTCAGCGTCGTGACGCCGAGCATCAGACCTAGGAACGTCACGTCGTCCACCCTTCCACATCGGGACATCGAGACGTTCATCTCTCGCAGTTGCTCTCGCACTTTGGAGCATCTCAACGCCCAAGCTTACGCGTCGCGACACACAGAGCTGATACACACTGAAACTTTATTTTCTCCGTTACAGAGTTTTCGGACTCCATTTTGGTCCCTGGTTTATCCTACGGACTCCAAATGGAATGTAGTTTTACATAAAATATTTTAAAATATGAATATGCTAGATATACACGGGTTAGACCCACTTCTGCTACGCGGGGTACCAATCCGACTCTAGGGATTCCACAAACGCCCCAACAGTATCATCCATCTTTTACCCACCATGGACTTGAATAAAAAATCCTTATCGGCACTTAAGGGAATTCAAAGAGGTATGTAATACTTGCACATATCAAAATTACAACATGAATATAATTCGACTTAAGTTATTTCCTTTTTTCTTTAAAGGATGAAGCTAAATTTTGGCTGTAGAACCTTAGGTCAGGATCCATCAGAACATGTGATGATTTGCAAGAGTAATTTTTGAAAAAAAAATTTCCCCCTCACAGGAAAAACTCCTTTAAGAATAGAATCACAACTTTCACATAAGAGTTGGAGGAAACACTTTACCAATTTTGGGAGAGATTTAAAGAAATGTTGAATGTTTGTCTATATCACGGGTTTGAAATATGAAGGCTGATGTCCTACTTCTACGAGGGTTGAACACCCGAAAGTAGACAAGTAGTGGAAATGATGTGTAATAGTGAGTTTAGGGACAAAAGTCTCGAAGATGCACTAGATTACCTAGAACACATAGCAGAAAATACACAACATTGGGACATATTTGACACTTATGAGTCGTCTTTAAAACCACAGTCATCTGGTAGAGGCATGTTTAACCTTAGGGAAGACCATGACCTTTCTACTAAATTTGCATCTCTAGCTAAAAAAGTTGAGGCATTAGAAATGAGAAAGAGTGATCATGTCAAGTTAATTCAAGAAGTCACATGTCAAATGTGTAATTCAAATAAACATGTCACACAAGTTTTGCCAACCTTGCCAGCCCTGCAAGAATGTCTTCATAACCAAGTTAGTTCCATAAACACATTCAAGAGACCAAATCCAAATCTATACTCCTAAACCTACAATTATAGTTGGAGAAACCATCCAAACTGCAATTGGAGGAATGATAACCTAGCACAACCATCGCAAGAACCTCCACAGGTGCACTAAAATTTCAAAAATTACCATAAATATGCACCATAAGTCCCACCACCTAGGAAAATCATTAAGGATACCTTACTTGCATTCATTGAGAAACAGGAAGTCATCAATAACCAAAATGTGCAAACATTGATTGATTTGGAAGATAATTTCTCCAAAATCACATATGCATTGACCATTAATGAGAAAAGAAAGTTTCCTGCACAACCACAACTAAACCCCAAGAGTCGTCAAAACCCTCACGATGGTAGTTCTGATAGTTAACACATAGACTAAGTCAAATATGTTATTACTATTTGCATTGGTAAGGTCATCCACAAACATATTCCTGAACCTCACGAAGTTGAAAATAAATCAAATTCAGAGTGTAAGGAAGGGGTTGATGAATCATTACCTATCGTTGATGATAACGATTCTTCTCATGCACCTCTATTTCTTCAATCATTGAACACAAAGAAATTGAACCATTCCCCAAAGATATATGAAAAATTCAAAAAGGAAAAAGGTTAATATTCCTTTGTTAGATGCCATCTAACAGATACCATCTTATGCCAAATTTCTAAAAAACTTGTTTTCCGTTAAAAGAAAACATCAGGTAAGAAAGAAAGCTTTTCTAGCTGAATAGGAAGTTCCATTCTCTCAACCGATAATACATTGAAATACAAAGACCCTGGTTGTCCTACTATTTCTTGTATTATTGGAAATCATAAAATTGAACATGTATTGCTTGATCTTGGAGCCAGTGGCAATTTGCTTCTATTTTAGGTTTACCAATAACTTAATATTGGCGAGTTAAAATCAACTTCAACTACTTTTTTACTTACCGATAGATCAGTTAAAGTACCGAAAGAAATTATGGAAAATATGTTATTACAAGTCGATAAATTCATATATCATTTTGGATTTCATTATCTTAGAAACGCAACCTGTACCAGACAGTTACAAACTAGTTCATGTAATACTTGGTCGTCCATTTTTAGCAACAACTAATGCTTTAATTAATTGCAGGAATGAAATCATGAATTCATCCTTTGACAATATGACATTAGAGCTTAATGTTTTTAATATGTGCAAGTAACCATACGATGAGGACTTTGAAAATGAGAACATGGAACTAATTGAACCAAATTTGGAAGAACATATTAAGAGGAGTGAGTCAAACCCTATGAAAATTTGTACAGCTAATTTTCTTAAATCAAGTACGCAATTAGATTCAGATATTTCTAATGATTTTACTTTACTTGATTCTACACAGGTACTGGAAGACGATGGAGGGAAATAAAATTTTGAGGAACTAGGAACACTTGAAGAAGAGAAACATGAAGAAACACCCAAGTCAAATGTGCAATACTTATTGTCGTTCTTTAGGAATTATGTTTAATAATCGCGAAGAAAAAAATCAATCCATTAAAGATGGCTTGAGTAAAGAGTCATTAGATAATATATCATTGACTATTGAGACGCATCCTAGTGGATTTGATAGATTGATTCACAACTTACATATATAATTTCAAAAAGAAAGACAACAATACAGTCTCGGAAATCTGAATTTAAAAGACCATGTTTGCCAATTTATAAGAAAATTGGATGAGAAGCATATCATCGACCCATAAAGAGCGTTCAAGCCGTTACTGGACGTAAAACCAGAGAAAGATGTGAGCCATAATCACAACTACCAATAAAATTTTTTTTATTTACTTTGAATTATTATTTTGATTTACTTTAATTTACTATTTTGATTTCTTTTACTTTAATTTTGCCGACAGTATTGACTTTCACGATCTATTTTACTATTCATCTGACAATTGTCATTTTGCAGGTACTAGTGCTTTTATTACTCACCATTTTTCAGGATCCATAAATACAACTTGTCATTTCTCTCTTCGACACATCGAGATAAAAGAGAAAATAAAAATGGAGAAAACTTCAAGACGACGAGTCACAAATATCTGTGTGTTTTGTAGAACTATCTTTGGAACTAAACCAGAATTTTTTGAAGTTGTAAAAGAATTGGGTAAGGTTATGGCAGAAAGAAATATGCACTTAATATATGGCGGTGGTAATCTTGGATTAATGGGATGTGTTTCAAAGGTCGTGCAAGAAGGTGGCAGTCAAGTTTTATGGATCATTCCAAAAATTTTGGCAGACGAAAACCTCATCGAAAAATCAAATGGAGAATAATACATTGTCTCAAGTATGTCTGAAAGACTTACTAAAATGATTAATCATGCTGACGCTTTTATTGCTTTACTAGGTGGGCTAAACACGTTTGAAGAAATATTCACAGTTGCGTCATAGGAGAACTTGAACATTCACCAAAAACCCATTTGACTACTTAATGTTGATCATTTTTTTCAATTTTCTTTTAGTATTTCTTAAGGATACCAAAAGACTCGGGTTCATTTCGAAATCGGTAAAAGATATCGTCCTAATTTCAAGAAAATCTGATGAATTAATTGACCAACTCTTAGCTTATAAACCAAAAATCGACCTCATTCTTTCCAAGTTGAACTAGTCTGATAACAATCATGGCAATAAGCGTATAGTGGACTTGAATCTTAATCTGTAACTTTTTTTTAAATAGTCGTAGATTCAATTATCAATTCTACACTAACCGGGTGATGTCTTCTAAACTCTACTTCTTCTTATTTAGAAATTGAGGACAATGTCTCAATTTGATTGGAGGAATGGATAATTGATTAGCAAGTTTTCATTTTTATGTTATGTTTTTCTTTCAAAAAAGTATTTTCGTTTTTGTGTTGTTGTTTTATGTAAAAAAGAAAAAAATATTTTTTTATGTTGTTTTTGCTTTGTTGTTATTTTGTGTAAAAAAAATATTTTGTATTGATTTTCTTTTGTGTTTTTTCAAAAAAACTACACACAAACAGACAAATTTTTTTTACTAATCAAATGGAATTGTTGTTCATAAATGGCAGTGTAAGGAGTTTTCACTCCTGAGGCGCATCTCAATATTTTGTAACAAGTTATTTTTGTTCATTTCTTTTTGAATTATTTAAATTTGTGAGTTCTCCATAATATTGATTAAATTTGATCTTCATATGCTCATTTGACATATATTATCAACATACATGGTAACATATGATCGTGGGTTGTAAATGAAAATTTTATATTATTCAATTATCTAGTTTGTTGGAGGTGGAATCTAAAGGCAATGAAATTTGTGTTTTTATTCAAAAAAACTAAACATGCTTTTACTTAGTAACCGAACATCTTACCTCAGCAAGCAGTGATTGTTCACGTAAAACGGTAGAGTTTGAGTTAGTTTAAAATAATAATAATAATAAT
This sequence comes from Zanthoxylum bungeanum, assembly GCA_019454045.1. Classification (NCBI taxonomy): domain Eukaryota; kingdom Viridiplantae; phylum Streptophyta; class Magnoliopsida; order Sapindales; family Rutaceae; genus Zanthoxylum; species Zanthoxylum bungeanum. The sequence continues at coordinate 22,000 of SKCR01003365.1, read as the reverse complement.
AATAATAAAATAATAATAATAATAATAATAATAATAATAATCAAGCTATTACTTAATAACCGGACATCTTACCTCATTAAGTAGTAATTGTTCGCGTAAAATAATAGAGTTTGAGTTGTTTTATTAAGAAAAGAATAAAAAAATGTGTGTAATTAAGTTCGATTTCGTAGCCTCTCTAACTCTAGCAATTAAGTGTGTATGGGCCTTTTAACATTTAGTGCCCTAGGGCCAACTGGTTTGGAGTCACTAACTCAAAGCTCGTTACAAGGGTAAAAAATAAAGCTTAAGGAAATCATACACTTCTTCTTTTTAACATCTAAGATCCAAACAACTAAGTCTGTAGGGATGTCTTAACACTTAGTGCCCTAAAGTCAACTGGTTTGGGAGTCACTGGCCTAAAGCTCGTTACAAAGGTTAAAAATGTATTATTATTTAAAAAAAATTTATTTTTGTATTTAAATAAATTACCATTGCCAAAAGGTGTGAATTGTGATATTACTTTAGGAAAAAAATATTACTCTATTTTCAACAAGACCTATGAATACATTGGGCATAATGAATTGATTAATATTTTATCTTATGTGTGTATGGAAGGTAAAAAATACAGGGACAATTTACTTGTTTGATAATTTAGAAAGAAATAAAATAATTACTGACTTGGATAAGATTTTTTTTTTAAGTTTTCGTTTAAATTACTATGGAATAATAATAAGCTAGTGGGGGGGGGGTATGATGGACACTAAAAGATATACATTTAATAAAGAGAAAATAATTATTTTACACTTATAGTTTCATTAATCTCATTAATTTAGCATATTTGTAAAATAATAATTAAATTTATGTTTTATATATTTTTTTAGGGATTTTTATTTCTTATGTAGGTGAAATAATATTTTGGATGCATAACTAGAAAAATAGACGAGGCATTTGGATTTTGGAGGCTATAAACTTAAAAATGCGTTCTAACAGTGTACAATTTCAAAAATTTTAACTTTGCACAATTTTTGTATTTTAGCCATAACTTTTTACTCCGATATCAGATTGAGGTGATTCCAATTTCATATGAAATAAGACTCAAATATCTATAATTTTGATGTTTACAAGATTTTCTAATTCTGAAGTTTGCGATGACCGAAATTGATGAAAAATCCAAAGTGTGTTATGTAATTATAAAAAACATAAACAAAAACAAAAACAAACAAAACCAAACATGCAAATTTGCAAATTGTAAATTTATAATTTGTAAATTTGCGTAAGGGTGTTGACTCTTATACTATAAATAAAGATGTTCTGCACCTTAGAAAGACAGCCCGAGAATCCATAGTTTTCTCTAAAAATTTTATGAAATTCCAACTCTTATGTGTTTTAATTTTTTAAAAGCTTTTTTGTAATTTTTTTTTCTTTCAGTAATAAAATTATGTGTGTTTTTATTCAAATTATAAATAACTAATTTCATCCTGCTGGGGTAAAGGGTAGAACTTTTAATATGAGAATATAAATTAATCTCACTTATATTATATATATATATGAATTGTAATCTAAAAACTAATATTTAATTTAAATCTGGATTAATTATTGAAAAACTTTGTTAGCACCTATATGACTGATTCTATTTATTTAGCATAATTGAGTACCTCACTGGGCTTATTATAGACAAATATTACCACTGCATTTATGGCTAGTTTTATATGTTTTGCCATAATTAATTTCTGGAATAAATTAATTGGATAATAATGACAATTTATATATTATAAGAAATAAGATTTCTAAATTTGAAATATTAAAAGTGGATCTCGTAGCCCATGCATTTTATTTTATTATTGTAGTCCAATTTAAAAATTGTCAACCATTTCAAATAATTCAGTCTTTTTATTTTCACTCAAATTATTATTTTATTTTACTAAATTTATTCCATGTGGATCGACTCCAGACTTACCGGGTTATTTTATTACTTCGACACTCTTATACTTGGGAGTAAATAACCAATTTGTGAGTGTGTCAAGTTTTTGACGCCGTTATCGGGGAATATAATTTAGTAGATAGAACAATAATATTTCATCTTTGTATTTTTTCTTTTCTTATTTTTTTTTATTTTATATTTCCTTTCTTTTCTTTATTTTTTGCATCTTATTTTTCTTTACTTCGACACTCTTATACTTGGGAGTAAATAACCACTTTGTGCGTGTGTCAAATGTCATCTATTATGAGATGATATAGATTATTACTTTCTTCTATTGTAGTAATGTTAGGTATGAATCTTTCAGGTAGTGACATAAAGATTTTTCTGATAATTTTATTCACATTAGTATTCTCACCTAAGTTAAAAATAGAATTAACTATGTCGTTAATTTCTGCATAGAACTCACCGAACATCCTTCATGCAAATAACTTCAAATCTTGTAGCAAGATCTTGATGTTTAGAGTTCTTGATAGACAATGTGCCCTCATAAACAATCTCAAAAATATGTCAAGCATCATTGGCAACTTCACACATGGAGACTCTCAGAAACTCAATAGAGCAAATAACATTATGAATAACATTAATGTCTTTACTGTTCTGGTTACTTTTTTCAAACTTCTCTTTAGACCAAGTGAGTTTATCCTTGGGAGTAGAAATCTCATTTAGGGTGACCATGGGTTATTTCCACCCATACTCAACAGACATCCATACACTTTCATCCATGGATTTGAGGAACGCTGTCATACGAACCTTCCAATGAGGGTAATTTATCCCATCAAAGAATATGGGATAATTCATGGGTTGACTTTTTTCCATAATTAAAGAATCAAAGATCGAAGTTAGACGCTCTGATACCAACTGAAATTACGATGATGTTTTGACCCTTATACACTTATGAGGGGTATGTGTAAAAAAAGCTAACTACAATAATTTAAGACAAATCCCAATTATTGTTTCTTTGGTTAAAAAATATGCACCCTTAAATCTAATCAAGTTTCACACTCTTAATCTATGCAATAATGAAAAAAACTGAAAATAAATAAAGCAATAAACTTAATCAACACAAAGATTTGTTGACGGAGTGAAAGCCTCTTAACAAAGAAAATTCACTCCGAGTATAGGTTACCGCTCAAATTCATTATATCGAGAAAACTTACAATGATGTTTATAAGACATATGACAATAACTTTGCTGACGCAAATACTTCTACTGTAATAACCCGAAGAACTTCTCAAGCCTGCACTGAACACCCCTCTTCAGAATCTCTGAAATCTCAGAGGAATCAAATCTTCGAACTTGCAATGTCGGAACTCCTACTACCAACCTCCACCTTAGAGCTCTGAAGGTTTAGGGTATTAGCTAGGGTTATGTTTGTATTGGTAGTTATCAAAGAAGAAACTCACCAAAATAAAGAAGACATGTGATTGATGAAGTCTTCAAGGTGAACTTTCAATAAATAAGAACCAATGAATATATAGGCTATATATTTTGTGTTTCCAATACTAGATAATATCGCTAAGGATTTCTTTATATAGGTAGGGTTTCCAAGCCTTCAAAAAGTATTTTAAAACGCACTTTAAAATGATGATCCCGCATTGACATTCAAACTCTCTAACGAACTTGATGTCGAACATAGCACGCAAGCCTGCTCACTAGACTGGTTCATTCAAACGTGCTGAAGGACGTGAGACACATGTGATCTCACTCGAAGGTTTCGTTTGAATGCTATGATGATGTGACAAAAACGTGAGCTCTAAATTCTTCATAAAATCTCTTCCAAATACTTGTCCAATTACTCTGCTATCTTTAAGACTCATTGCAACTCAATTGAACTTAGTGTTGGGGCAATAGTGGAACCCATAGGGTCGGATCAGTGCCTCGTGCAGCGGAAGTGGGTCTAACCCAATGATATCAGGGATAGATATATTTTAAAATATTTTAAAGCATTTTAATGAAAATAACATTCCGATACGAGTCCGTAGGAAAAACCGGGGACCCAATCAGAGTCTGGATGCTCCGGAACGGAGAAAAATAAGTTTTAGTACGAATCAGTTATGGGCGTCGCGACGTGCAAGCTTTGGCGGCGCGATGCCACAATTGCCGAGAGCATGCTGAACGAGAACACGATTGAGTCGCGACGCAGAAGTCTGCGCGTCGCAACACGCCCATATTTGAAGCTCTGCGTCGCGACGCAGCTTAGGGCTGTGTGTGTTTTTCAAGTTCAAACCATTATTAAACACTTCTAATTTTCTCCCAATACTTCAAATACACTTAAAATCCAATTTTAACTTCATAACCACCATCAACACATGTTTTACAACTAGCATACATGTATTCTAAATACTTATATGTATATGTTTGAATCTAATTACAAATTATTTTAGAATCTCAATTAGAAATATCTAATGAACAATTCTAGTTCACCTAAAGGTGGTCAAGTGAATCTAAAATGGTAGCCATAGCTCTAAACTTTAATCTAGAGTTCCAAACTCTTATTAATTGTTCCATGTCCAACATGAACATCATTGACCTAATTTATAAGCATGTTGTGTATATACTTCCAAAGTATCCTAACACAATTGATTAGCCTTATTTCAAAATTAAACTATGTGATCATGCATCCAATACACAAAAGAACATAGCTTAGGAGAAAATCAAACATTACCTAGTAAGCTTGATGCAAGATCCAATCTACTTCTTCTTTGTTAAAATGGTTGGAAAACCTCCAAGGTGTGCAAGCTTTACTTCAAGATCCAAACTTGATTTCCAATGCTAGGAAGCTTCACTTCAAGATCCAATCTTGATTTCTTCTAGATGAAATGTCGTAGAGACCTCACAAGCTTCTTTAAACACATCTCTAACTTAGGCTAATCTCTCAAGAATTTCTTGTATTTAGCTTACTCAAAATTTTGCTTATACTTATACTTGTAATTAAAACTTTCCTAAAGCTTGCTATTTATAGCAAAAGTTAGGTAATTTTTAATTAATAAAAGTTGTAATCAACTTTTAAGTGGGCTTAATCTAATTTGTCCAAATATGTATAATTAGGTGTGACTAATCTCCATTGTCTCCCATTTTGATTTAATCCAATTAAATCAAGCCAAGGATTAGGAAATGGATTAGTTAAATGTTTGCCATTTTGATTTAATACAATTAAATCAAGCCAAAACCACATATTATTACATATTTACAATTACCATAATATCCTCAAATGGTATAGATAATTATGATTTTATAATTAAGCCATTGTGTAATTATTGAATTAATCGAATTAGGTCAAAGTAAATAATCAATGTTATCCAATAACACTTGATTATCTTAGTTGATAATTATAATATCGAATATTATCTTTTATCATAATTAATCAGCTACCCAAGTGCTCAACGAGTACACTTCATATTGAGACTCTCTAATTTCAAACACGTTCGTCATATAAGCCTAGCTAATATGTAGATAATTCGGCCACCTCCGAATTCGCGAAGAACACGAATGACATTTCTGAACTATACAAGTCGAGGTCATCACATATGTTTAATAATCCCTCCGTCGTATGCTATCCGAGTTATGCTTAGGAAACATAGAATACACCGTCAAGTTTTCGAGATGCACATCTCATGTCGACATCTCCACGATTCTTCGTAACTGATGCGATCCACCCTAGGTGATCGACTTTGGCCAAAGCTTTAAGAATCGTGACTTTACTCACATAGATATCTAAACCCCTTATGGTACACATATGAGCCAACAAATCATATCTTGCTTCGCACTTGATTACTGAGTGCATCGGTCCACACCCAACGAACATCTAGAGGCCAGACCATGAAAGGTTTCTTATATACATGGTATCAAAATGTGGAAGATCTCATACAAAATCAATGCTCTCCTATAGTCAAAGGATCACATATGCTACTCGACTCGAGGAGATTCCTATTGACAGTGGTGTGTACTTCCAACTATTAGGAATCACCTATGAGTCATTCAATATTCAGTCCAACCAATACCCACACGTCTATACGAGTTTCCAAAACTCATGGTACATCGAGTTAAGCCATTGGAACTCTAATTCCAATATACGACATGCGTTAGTCTTCTAGGTTATAGGAATTCGAACGTATTCCAAAACCAACGACTATGAATATTTACTTTAAGAATAGTTTACAATAGTAATACTTATCTCAATGTCGGACCATCTAGTGTCCAGTATTACTACAAGACTATTCTAAGGTTGATGTTATTCTTAGCATATCTATATATCAATATTATACGCATAATGACAATACCATTAACAAGACATGAAATGAAAATGTAGTTATTTTATTAATAAATAATAAAATGTACAATTCGGATTGGCACTACAAGCACCAACTCCAACACTTGGTTTGTTACAGAATTGACCAACACACAGACCCAACAATAAGAATAAAGATTTATTTTTTTCCTAATACTTTTCTAACTCTAAACAAGATTGATCCATACCATTTGTCTATATACCTTTTGTGGGCGGTAAAAGTGAGATAGAAAGATAGTGTCCATTACCTTTAATTCGTTGGGCCTGGCTTTTTATGAAGTCCAATTGGATTCTGAGCTTTGTTCTGGATGCTTTCCGTAGTTTGGGCTTGCACAAGTGTGTTGTTCAGTTAGGATCTTCACTTTCTTTATGCTTTCAATTAAATCGCTAATTAGAGTGCAATATGTTTTTGCTATATTTATATTAGTAAGTAATGAATTCTTCCGACCAACCCCATTTCCTACAAGCTCACTGGCTTATATAGGCTCATAAGTGTATAAATGTTGATCTCTAACGGACACTTGTCCAAAACTGGACTGTCCTCCAGATGCATGGTGTACATTTGGCGTGATACATGCTCTAATATGAAATTAGATATAATCACACATGTTATTATGCATGTTAAACTATGCTTGCATGCTGAGATAAGTAAATTTTCATTAAAGTTCACTAATCTCGGATGGAGATATATGTGACATCATGTATTCCGAAGTATTAATGTCAAGGTCGGAATGCTTTCGATATACCTCGATGGGTTTCGAGTGAGTCCCCTCCGGAATAGAATTAGATCAGATTGGACTGAGCTTGACATTTCTCCATTTCCGAGTGGAAGACCTCGGAGTGACGTTACTCCAGAATGACGTCACTACGAGTTCGAGGCCTAACCTCCTCGGCCAAACTATAGTCTCTCCGAAAGTCTTCGGACTTCAAGGCTTAGCCTAACCTCTCATGTTCACTAGTATTATATTACCATGACATGTGTTGCCCTCTCATTGGACCTTCGTCTGCTTGGAGCAGTTTCACTGAAGAGACGTGATGGGGAAGATTCAACTGCATGTCGACACGTTTCCTTAGTGGTAGGGCTAATTCTGAGCACCTACACCTTTAAATGTATGTATTAAGCATATTAAAACTTTTCAAAATCTCTTGGATGCAGCAGCTAGCAACCATGGTTCAGCTAACCCAAGTCTTTATCTCATTGAAAATAACTCAAGTTACATATTTTGTCCCATGATGCAATTATTTTACAAATGCAGATTCCGAAAATGCAATGAAGTTGGCATTTTTTTTTTTTTTTTTTTTTTTGCAAGGGCATTGAAATGGACATGCATACGCCATTTTTTTGGGAATCTGCTGGATCCAGTAATGGGAGCTGAGTTGTGTTGTACTAAGTATAAAGCATTGTGCACTTTTTTTCACAACGCCAGCAGCATCGATTGTGATGTCTTTGATGTCACTAAAAAATTGGCTGGTTATAACTTTATTGCAAATGCTAAAGGCTTGTGGTTTAAAGCTCTTGAAGAGTCATCTTAATCACTCTCATTGAAAATTCAAATAACATTTTTATTCTATCATTTACCCTCTCGACGTTCATTCGTTTTCACAGAAAGATTGGAAGCCGATTTTGATTGAATGGATAGAGATTGATCAATGTGGCACGTCTACTGGTTCCAAGTTTGGCAACATGTTATTGACTTTAGACTGTACTAGGAAGAACATGATGGTGACCAATCAAAATCAAATCTGATAGTCATCAAGAACTAATCCAATGATCAAACGAGTAATGGCTACTCTGGAAGAAATTAAACTCTTTGGAGTTTCTTAATTAACTAATTTAAATCATCTAGCTATTAATAAAAAGATTAATTAATAGTTGTTTAGAATGCCCCAATGTTAGCGGATTACGACCTTAAGCAGATTGCGTGAGCAAGAACAAACATGCGTGCTTGTTATTAATATTTAAAAGGAACCACAACTATTTTTTTTTTTTTTTAAATTATTGGAAATCCTACCGTCAAATCATTCATTCCGGGCTAAACGGAATATGTAAAATCACTGACTGTCTCAATTTCTTAAAAAAACGTATTTTCTGAACTCGAACCCACACTACACCATCAAATCACGTCACGTCCCGACCAACCACGCCAATCATCAACGTTATAATGAAAAAGTGTGTACTTTGGACGAAAATGTTGTAAGACGATTTTAAAAAGAAAGAATGGCAATAAACTAATCATTAAATAATAAATAATAGAATTATTATAAATTTTTCATAATATTTTATGCGGGTTTTAATTTATGCCAGCTCAGCAATGATGATGAGCTTATCCAAACTGAACCAATCAAAACAAAATGTGATGATGATCTTATCAAGAAAGAAAACCAATTATATTCATAGGGTTGTTTGAGTGAGTGGGGAGAAAGTGGAGACAGTGCTCAAATATATGGTACAGGCGACAGTATCTAAGATTATTAAAGCCCTAAATAAAGGGATTGAAAGTATGCAGTGGCTGGCTGGCCACACTCACACGGAATTTTCAGGAGACCCTTGTCAGGTATCTTAGTGTAAAATGAATTCAATTTTAGGCCAATCATTTGATGATTAATATCTAGGGCACCAATATTAAAAATAATCTGTTGCTTATTGGATGGAAAAAAATCGATAAAGGAAATCAGTAAAAGAGTTTTTGGTAGTCATATAAATTAATCGATAATTCAAATCAAGAGTTGGGAGAATAAGACAAAAATATAAGAGCATGTGAACAATCAGATTTTCGTCAATATAAAATCAAAGGAGATAAACACTAAAAAGTAAAAATTAATACTATTTCATTAATCTCCTAAATTTAGCATATTTATTAAATAATAATTATAATTATATTTTATTGTGATTTTTATTTCTTATGTAGGTGAAATAATATTTTAGATGCATGACTAGAAAAATAGACATGACATTTGGATTTTGGAGGCCAAAAACTTAAAAGGGCGTTCTAACAGTGTTACAAATTCAGAAATTCCAACTCTGCGTAATTTTTCATATTTTGGCCATAACTTTTTATTCCGATATCGGATTAAAGTGATTTCAGTTTTAGATGAAAGAAGACTCAAATATCTACAACTTTACTGTTGACAATATTTTCTAGTTCTGAAGTTTTCAATATCGAAATTGATGAAAAATCCAAAATATTACATATATAATTATTATTATCAAATGCAAATATACGTGTGTGTGTGAATTGAGATCAAGGTGGATGCCCCTCCACTTTGACCAGTGGCGGAGCCACAGTAGGCCCAGTGGGGGCAGTTGCCCTCACTGGACCCACTTTTTTTTTTATATATATAAATTATATATATATATATATTAGAAAATATAAATAATGAAACAACACCCATAAATACGTTATTTATTAATTTTTGAATTATATTTTTAATATAATATGTAGGCCCACGTCCAAATTAGTTAAAAAAATTCCAATACACTTTTGCATCAATCTTATTTCTTAAACATATCTAAAATAATTTATATTTAAATTTAATGTGTATAGATAATTGATTATTTTTCATTTTAAATCCAATCATTTATCTTTTTTTCTATTTGCAAAATAATAGAGATTCCATTACATTTAAATAAAAATAAAAATAACTATGTTTATACTTAGGTTTGGTTTTAGTATATAATATACTACATAAACTTAAAATACATAATTTTAAAAATAAATTTTTACTTAAATTTTTAGGGTAAATTGGTATTTTTAGAAATTATGGATAAAAATATAATTCTGAAAATTTTGAGTTAATTTATAAGTTTAGAAATTAGGGGCTATTTCATAATTTTCAAAAGTATAGGGATCATCTTGTAATTTCAAAAAATATGTATGAATTCATTATATATTATTTTGATAAAAAAAAATTTAGCCCCCGCTGACTGAAATTTCTGGATACGCCACTGACTTTGACAATTGCAAGCAATTGTCTTTGCTAGTTGCAATTCACAATTGCATTTTTGTAATTATGAACGCTGAGCATCCTCTGCACATAAAAGATTCATATTTTCTTTCAATTTCTCATGGAGAATTTTGAGAGAGTGTCTTGTGTGTGTTTTTTTTAAAGCTTTCTTGTAATTTTTTTTCCTAGTAATAAAATTATGTATGTTTTTTATTCAGATTATGAGTAGCTAATTTCTTTTGTTGGGGTAAAGGGTGAATCTTTTAATATGAAAATTTAGATTAATCTCACTTATATTATAATATATAATTTGTAATCTAAGGATTAATATTTAATTTAAATCTGAATTAATTATTGACAAACTTTGTTACCGCATATATGGTTGGTTTTATTTATTTGGCATAATTGAGTACCTAACTCGACTTGTTATAGACAAAGCTAACACTCCATTGATGGCTGATTTTATATGTTTTTGCATAATTAATTCCTGAAATAAATTAATTGAGTAATAATGATAATTTATATATTATAAAAAGTAAGATTTCTAAATTTGAAATATTAAAGTGGATCTCATAACCCCATCATTTTATTTTTATTGTTGCACTTTAATTTAAAATTCTCCAATTACTTCAAACAATTCAATCTTTTTCTTTTCACTCAAATTGTTATTTTATCCTATTAAATCTATTTCGTGTAGATCGACTCGGATTTACCGGGTTATTTTATTACTTCGACACTCTTATACTTGGGAGTAAAGAACCACTTTTTGAGCGCGTCAAAAGGTTTCATGCGCATACAAAGAGGTAAAACTATTAATTGGAATCGGTTCAAGTAAATGCCCATTCTCCTTTTTTATATATATTCAGAATAGACAAACCCTTTTATTTGTGTTATGATATTTCGGGACTAATGAAAGTAATCATTAGAAATTAGAAGTGGAAATTAATATCGGTGTCCAATAATCAATCAGTGAGGTTGGGGTGGTGGTTCCCAATGAGCGTGGCTTGATAGAGTATGGTTCAGAATCTCACTTTGAGGTCCTATGTTCGAATCCAGAGAATGCGTTTCTTGTAAGAATTGGGACAATAGGAGATTTTACCTGTTCCGCTTAAATCCGGAGAAGATGGTTTGGTGGCGGGATTTCCAACAATAAAAAAGGGGAAAAAAGGAGGGGACGGTGGTGCAGTGCAGCACCCACAGACACAACACTAGTGAAAAATAATTGGACCCACTACCCACAATATTAATATATGCTTCAAATATTTCAAGTTTTTTTTTGCCTTTCACAAATGATGTAAATTTGATTACCCCATCTCATCAAGTCCCCCATCCATGCCCAGCACTTTGGTCACTCAAAAATCACTTTAATTGTTGTCGCATGCTCTCTCCCCTCTGTGTCTGCATTTTTTTCTCCTCTAGCTATAGCTATATAAATTAGTGTTTTTTTTTTGTTACCGCGATGTCTGGACCAGTTTACGTGCACCTCGATTAATCCCTGAGGTCCGTGTTTCGTATTTTCAGAAGTTTCTCAACATATATCAAGATAAGTCGCTGACTTTTTACACCAGAGACATGACCCTAAGAAAATACATCTAGTGAGATTCAAACCTTAAACCTGAGAATGAACAAATCACTCAAACCTATTACCATTGAAGCAATCTCTTAGGTTATATAAACTAGTGTTTTGTCGAGAAAGTGATATGCTACAAAGACAAGAAATAAACAAATAATATCACTTAAAGATTTACTTAGAAATTCCAAAAACGGGAAAAAATGGTAGAAGAAGAGAAAATTCTATGGATTGAAGAAGAACAGTATGCGAGGAGTTGCAACATATTTATACCAAGTGTTAAACCATAATTCCAATCTCCAAAGGCGAATAGTAAATCCTAATCTCAAAATTTGGGTCATCGTGATCAAACAACTAGGCATTTATGTTGTGTATGAAGATAAAGAAAAGAGAAAAGCAACTTTTTTGCTTTATTTATTTTTTCTTTTCAATCTTTTGGTTCTTTCTTTAACTGGTAGGACCAGTGGCTATAAATTTTGAACCTCCACTAACCTAATGATTAATCAAATATCAAAGCGCCCGCGATGTGTTCCGATAGTGTCATTAAACAACAAACCAACATGTTTCAAAACAAATTAAACCAGAAAACTAGATCTACATTACATGCAAAACCCTAAAAACTTGAGAACCAGAAAAACCTGGTTAAATGATGTCCAAGTCGAGATAATCCTCTGTCCTTAAGAACTTATTAGCCTCCGTCACAGGTGCTTCACGGATTCGAATTGGCCAATGTTCTCCCAGGATAACTTGGTTGCTTCTTGTCCAAGGAGCACTTCTTGACAAGTATATGAACTAGGAGATTGATGGAACTCTCTCTCAAAACAAAAGAAAACAGTGACTGAAATTCAGATTTTTTGTTATATATCTTTTTGGATATGATTGCCTCTTTTATAAGGCGTGAAGAGGTGCCAACAGGGCACCCTTTGGGTTGGAGTGCAACCCTCCAAAGGGTTGTACCCTTCTCAAGCACTCATTGCATCCAAAAGACATAAATATCCTTAATGAATATTAGAAGAATTTCCAACAATCCCCCACAATTCTTCAAATATTCATGTCGACACTTGAGAGAGTTACCATGAACTAAAGCTGCATCGAAATAGGTAGCTTTCGCCTTGAACCTTTCCTAGTGAATGACAATCAGATTTACTTGGCAAACCAGTGACTCATAGTCTTGAACTGTTATGCCGTTGGTGTAAACCAAGACAATTGCCAACACACAGCTTTAATTCGACCATTTTCCCGTTCTACGGTTGTGTTCATTTTGGCCCTGAACAACGGTTCTGGATTAATCAAGTACTTTAGGGTAACCCGCCTTTAAAAGTTCCCATGGAAGCGGCCTCACTTCTTACTTGAAATAGGTGATCTACTATCAAGAGGTAATCTGTCTTTACCCCCATTAGGACTCATCTCCTAATATAGTGATCATTAAAAGCCTTAACTTATCCTAACCAATGACAGACAACACTCAACGTCATTATCAGAATGGGAAAGAGTACAAAACTCTTCAGTGCTTGTTTTGAATTGCACAAAGTTTCAGTTGTCCCTTTTGAACCTAGATCTTGGGATCTCCAGTCAGCTAGGCTGGGTTTCCACAGTGACAATTCTTAATTTATAGGCTTCAGGCCCATTCCCCTCGATGACTTCTCAACTTGCTCTCGAGGTAAACCTTTAGTTAGTGGATCATTCGACTTAACATAATCGATCGTTATTATACCACTTGAGAGCAGTTGACGTATGGTATTATGTCTCCGACGTATGTGTCGAGACTTACCATTATACATTGTATTTTGGGCTCTCCCAATAGCCGATTAGCTATCACAATGTATGCTAATCGCTGGCACCAGTTTGGGCCAACTAGGAATATCCTCCAGGAAGTTTCTAAGCCATTATGCTTCTTCCGCTGTTTTGTCTAACACTATGAACTCTGATTCTATAGTAGACCAGACAATACATGTTTGCCTCGAGGATTTCCATGACACGGCTGCATTACCAAGTGTGAAAATAAATCCACTAGTAGATTTGGAATCCACCATATTAGATATCCAGTTAGCATCGTTGTATCCCTCTAGTACATCATAATATTTCTCGTAATGTAGCCCATATTTTGAAGTTTCTCTCAGATACCTCAAAACTCTTACTATGGCTTTCCAGTGGTTATGTCCTGGATTGCTCGTATATCTGCTAAGTCGGTTCACAGCTTGAGCGATATCAGGTCGTGTGCAATTCGTGAGATACATCAGACTTTCGATGATTCTCGAATACTCTAACTGCGATACGCTTGAGCCAATATTCTTTGATAGATGAAGAGTTAGGTCTACAAGGGTTCTAGCCACATTTAGATCCCATTTGATATATTTATCAAGTATCTTCTCAATATAACGAGTCTGAGATAATATATATCCGTCTGATGTCCTAGAAATCTTAATTCCTAGGATCACATCAGCTACTCCCAAATCTTTCATATCAAATCTGCTGGATAACACGTTTTTGGTAGACTGAATCATTTCATGATTACTACCAATTATCAGCATATCGTCTACATAGAGACACACAATGACATATCCTCTTTGAGTTGATTTGGTGTACACACACTTATCACACTCATTGGTTTTGAACTCACTTGACAATATTTCTTTGTCAAATTTATCATGCCATTGTTTAGGTGTTTGTTTTAATCCGTACAAGGATTTTACAAGTTTGCACACCTTCTGTTCTTGTCCATGAATATTAAACCCTTCTAGTTGTTCCATGTAAATCTCTTCATCCAATTCACCATTCAAGAAAGCCGTCTTTACATCCATTTGATGTATTTCAAGACCAAATATAGCTGCTATGGCTATGAGCATTCTTATCGATAAGATATGAGTCACTGGTGAATAGGTGTCAAAGTAATCAAGACATTCCTTTTGTCTATAACCTTTTATGACAAGTCTTGCCTTGTACTTATCTCTTGATCCATCCGTTTTCATCTTCCGTTTGAATATCCATTTGTAGCCCAGCGGCTTACAACCTGGAGGAAGATCAACCAACTCCCAAGTATGGTTCTGTAGGATTGAATCAATCTCACTGTTAATAGCCTCTTTCCACAGAGGTGCCTCTGGAGAAAATATAGTTTTTTATAGCTTTGAGGCTCATTTTCTAACAAATATGTCAGAAAATCGGGACCAAACGACTTAGAGGTTCTAGCTCTTTTGCTACATCTATGCTCGATTGTCTCAACATTTACACGTTGATCTTGGTCAACCTGATCATTGTCCTTGACAGTATCAACTGTTCTTTTGAGATACTCTGTTCTTTATCGTTCCTTACAAGGAAACGTCTCTTCAAAAAATGTCGCATTCATTGACTCAATTATCATGTTCAGATTGATGTCAGGAATCTCAGACTTGTGTACCAAGAATCGATACACACTACTGTTGCGAGCATATCCAAGGAATATACAATCAACAGTTTTGGGTCCTATTCTAACCTTCTTAGGTTTATGAACCATTACTTTGGCAAGACACCCCCACACTTTTAGGTATTTGTGGAAGGTACGAAACCTTTCCACAACTCATATGGTGTCTTGTCCAATCTTCTGTGAGGAAGCTTGTTTAAAATATAGTTCGCGGAAAGCAAGGCTTCCCCCCACAAGTTCCGGGTTAAACCAGAACTTGTCAACATGGCGTTCATCATTTCTTTCAACGTTCGGTTTTTTTGCTCAGCAATCCCATTTTGTTTAGGAGAATAAGGAGCAGTGGTTTCGTGAATAATTCCGTGTACAGAACAATATTCACCAAATGGTGAAACATATTGACCACCTCTATCACTCCTGATTCTTTTGATTTTCTTGCCAAGTTAATTTTCAACTTCGTTATTATAGTGTATGAAGTTCTCAATAGCTTCAGCTTTGCTCATCAGCAAATACACATAACAAAATCTTGTGCTGTCATCGATAAAAGTGACAAAGTACTTTTTACCGCCTCTTGTTTTCACAATATTCATGTCACACACGTCAGTGTGTACAACTTCTAAATGTTCAGAACTGCGTTCTACAGAATGAAATGATGTTCTATGCATTTTTGCTTCAACGCATACCTCACACTTATGTTGGCTATCAATTGCAAATTTATGTATAAGGTCCATGTTAATTAATTTACGCATGGTATCATAATTAACATGTCCTAACCTCCCATGCCATACATTTTGTGACTCAATAATATAAGCAGAAGTACTAGCTTTATTAATAGCACGATTGACAGTCATTACATTTATCTTGAAAAGGCTTTCAGTTAGGTAACATTTTCCTACATACATATCATTCTTAGTCATTACAAACTTATCAGAAACAAACACAAGCTTAAAACCAGCCTTACTAAGGAGAGAGCATGAGACCAAGTTCTTCTGAATATCTGGAACATGCAGTACATTCTTCAATGTTAGCTCATTTTCGGATGTCATCTTTAGAACCACTGTGCATTGTCCAACCACCTGAGAGGTAGACGAGTTTCCCATTGTCAGATGATCACCGCCATCGACCTTCTGATACATGGAAAATATCTTACTATCTGCACAGATATGACGAGTAGCCCCAGTGTCTACCCAATATTCTCTCAGATTCCCAATTATGTTGGCTTCGGTTACCACTGCTGATAGTTCCATTTTTGAGATCTCATCAGTCAGCTGCTCACCTTCAGTGACATGGGCCTCATTTTTCTTTTTCTTGCCCTTGTCCTGAGACTTCTTATTTATGCAGTCCTTTGGCATATGACCGATCTTTCCACAGTTGTAGCATTTCCCCTTGAACTTCTTGTTCGAAGAATCAGCTCCACTGTTCTTTCTATTCTTACTACCCTTTACACCCTCAATGATGTTGGTCTTAGACTCCATAGTCTTGTAGCTGGCATTCTCGGACATCCTGTTGTCCTCCTCGATTCTCAATCGAACACTAAGGTCTTCAAGGCTCATCTGCTTCTTTTTGTGTTTCAGGTAGCTCATGAAGTCCTTCTATGATGGAGGCAACTTTTCAATTATGGGGGCAACTTGAAACATCTCACAGAGTTTCATTCCATCATCCAGTATTTCATGAATGATCAACTGCAGTTCACCCAACTGAGACATCACCGTCCTTGAATCTACCATCTTGTAGTCCAGGAACCTACCAACGACAAATTTCTTTTGTCCGGCATCCTCGGTTTTGTATTTCTTCTCGAGAGATTCCTAGAGAATCTTCGCAGAAATCATGTCTTGGTACACATTGTACAAGGTATTGTCAAGACCACCCAAAATGTAGTTCTTGCATAAGAAGTCTCCAGACATCCACGTCTGTTCTCGCTATTCCTTGGCTATTTCCGATTCACCCTCCACAGGACCCGGAGGATCTTTGAGAAATTTAGCCAACTGGAGAGTTGTCAGGTAGAACAACATTTTGCTCTGCCACTGCTTGAAATTTGTCCCACCAAACTTCTCCGGCTTTTCTCCATGAGAGACCGGTATTGTGATGTTTCCGCTAGCCATTTGTAACTGGAAAAACTAACAGGGGTCAATTAGTCTACATAAGACAAATTGCACAACGATCAACGAATGATCTTTTTCAAAGTGATATACTAGGTATCCACTTATTGTTCTATTGGACGGTGGTTCCAATAAACACAAGTCCTTGAATTTCAACTAAAGATTCTTTAGAAAAATAAATAAACGAATATTCCTAGAGGACGAATGGGGTCCGGAGTAACCACTTAAATCTCTGACCACTTAGGCTCTTATCGCCTTTTTGACAGAATATTCTTTAAACACTTTTCAATAGGATCTCTTAGCAATTCAAACCCATAATTACACTTATTCAATGACACAAATGATATACGATATGTGTAGAAATATGTGTAAGTGTCAATCAAGATTGGATGGAATTTCTTGTGTATGATTACACTTTTAAATTCTCACCCAAGTATGCAACACACAATCAATTTCAACTTTATCACTAAGTATATGCTTGTGATAATTGATCAACCTAATAATAACTTAAATCTATACTATCAAGTTTAATGTTTTCAGTATATGATTTACTAAGTTAATATAAATCTTTGCAGTTTATGACAATTCCAGGACTATTTCATTAGTGTCGCGTTCGTATCTATGTTCGAACGAGACTGTCCAGTGTGTGTACGTTCGTGTTGCGTTTGATAACGCGTTCGAACGAAGTGTTTCTAGAGAGTTCATGTTCGAGTAGCGTTTGAGAACGCGTTCGAACAAAATGATTCCAGAGAGTTTACGTTTGAGTTGCGTTTAAGATGCGTTTGAACGTTCTTAGACAGAAGGCTTGCGTTCGAGTGGCGTTTGAGGACGCGTTCGAACGTTCTTACGAAATTTCAGATTTAAGCCTTTGCGTTTGTCGGGCGTTCGAACGCCCTACGAGTTTTTCATGCACAGTCCTTATTTTTCCAGAAAATTTTCTAACCTAGCATGCGAATTACTATCTAACAACACTATGTTAATAAGTTCTTAAGATTGTGTTCTGATAGTGTCATTAAACAACAAACCAACATGCTTCAAAACAAATTAAACCAGAAAACTAGATCTACATTACATGCAAAACCCTAAAAACTTGAGAACCATAAAAACCTGGTTAAATGATGTCCAAGTCGAGATAATCCTCTGTCCTTAAGAACTTATTAGCCCCCGTCACAGGTGCTTCACAGATTCGAATTGGCCAATGTTCTCCCAGGATAACTTGGTTGCTTCTTGTCCAAGGAGCACTTCTTGACAAGTATATGAACTAGGAGATTGGTGGAACTCTCTCTCAAAACAAAAGAAAACAGTGACTGAAATTCGGATTTTTTGTTATATATCTTTTTGGATATGATTGCCTCTTTTATAAGGCATGAAGGGGTGCCAACAGGGCATCCCTTGGGTTGGAGTGCAACCCTCCAAAGGGTTGTACCCCTCACAAGCACTCATTGCATCCAAAAGACATAAATATCCTTAATGAATATTAGAAGAATTTCCAACACGCGCATGGTATGTCTAAGCATTGATTTGCTTTTTGTTTTTTTTGTTTTTAAATGGATACTCTTCACCTTAATCACTTCCATTAGGGGTGTTTACAGTTTTGGTTCAAATTGCAACCCGACCCAAACCGCACCGCGCGGTTTTGAAAAATATTGACAATGATTTCGGGTCGGTCTGAACCGAACTGTAAATTTTGGATCGGTGCGTAGTTTTAACTCAAACCGCGACCCGAACTGTCCAAACCGTAAATTTTGAATCGAACCGCATAAACCGCCGACCCGCATTCAAACTAGACATTATTTTATACTTTTCTTATTCGTTAACCATGAAATTTAAGATATTCAATGATCATGTGACAATATACAATGTATAAATGAAAATTAAGTATTTTTTCTATTCAATTATTATGTAAAAACACACAAAAATTTATTTAAAAAATTTCTAATCCAAACCGTCGAACCAAACCGCTGAACCGCCGCGATTTTCCTTATCAAATTTGCGGTTTCGGTTTCTAATTTCTCAAACCGTCAATCCGCGTAATTTTGAGATGTAAAACAAAAAAACCGACCTGAACACCCCTATCTTGCATATTTACCCTATCTGTTAGTATTTTTTAAAACTTATCTATAGCCGTATGGCCTATAATATAGAACACATTTGTTTTTTTGTTTTGTTTTTTTTTTTTTTCTTCCTGAAGTCAGATAAGGTTTGAATTGGCTGAAGTTTGAATAGGTCTATATTACGAGACAATGTCAAATTACCAACAAATTTTATTGATGACAATATTTTTATCAATAATTACTGACGAATTACCAGCGATTATTAAAAAAAAGGAAATGCTAATGAGTGCCCTTAGGGCACTTGTTAATGATCTATTTTAGGAAAGTTTTTATAGGAAAAATTAAAAAGTAATTAATGTTTTGACAATTTTTTACATTCCCCATAAAAGTGATATGAAAACTTTCCAAAAATGGATCTCTAATAAGTGCCCTTAGGGCACTCGTTAGCATGACCCTTAAAAAAATGACAAAAAAATTTGTCGGCAATTTAAAGATGAAACGTGACAAAATTATTATGTCGGTAAAGATGGCATCACTAAATAATGATGAAATACACGATATTTTATCGACATAATAATTTCTTCAGAATTTTCATCGATATATATTATTATTTTGATTAAATAAATTAATATATATATATATTACAAAAACCTAATTTTATAATTTTTATTAAATAAATTATAATTATTTAATTTCTTATTAAGTATGATACTATGATATAATATTTATCTATTTACTAATTATAATTACCAATAGTTTATATATATATATATATAACATTTTTAATATTAACAAAAACATTCACTATTCTCGAAAATTATATTATGTGTCGGGTGTATATGTCATCTCTCTCACAGTAGGCGGGCCCCACACAGTTGTAGGGCCCACATGCTGTGAGAGAGATGACATATACACCCGGCACATGATATATATCATCTCCACTATTCTTAGTGGTTCCCAAAAGCCGAGGATCGAGTCATGAGCTTCACATAATTTGTTACAATTAAAATTGGATGGTGTGGGTCCCAGGCGGGTCCTACCTTATAGGAGTGGATCCCGAAATGAGGCCCACAATTAGCCCTAGAAAAAATATATTGTTTAATGTTTTTATTATGTTGCCACAATATCACTAAAATTATAGACAAAATTTTTGAAAGTATTTAGTCGTAATTCCATCCTTGATTTCTTGATGGATAGAAAAATCATCAAAAAATATTTAGAGATTAGTCCTTGACCAATGAAATTATTTCATCGATGACTCATATTATTGAAGGAATTTGGAATATTGTTGATGAAAATTCCTATTGGTAATTGTTTGCACAATTTTTTGACAATACGCGTGTAAGGTTCAAACCTCCTGAGACACAGTCTCATAAAGGGGTGTTTGATTCCAAAAAAATGCCTTCAAGTGGCACAAGCACACAAATTACAGTTCTATATATTACAAAGCTAAGAAATTAAAAATAATTGCTCACTCCAAGTCTTCATTTTCCTGCTATTTTTTCCTTTATACACTTGAACTTTTTATATTGCATGATTCTACCAAATGCTCGAGCAGTTTCGTCGTCTTCATCCCACCAAGCCCTCACGTTCTCTGCGTACATGTAACCGTTGGATCATGGGAACAATCGCCGGATCGTGTGCGCAACCGCTGGGTAACTTGCTAGATCGTGGGGGTCACCACCAGTTTGTGTAAGAGCCGTCGAATATATCTCGTAACTGGCCAACCGTTTTGAGAGTGTTTTCTTCTTCCTTCATGATTCTTTACCCATTCCTTGAATCGTCCTGAATTAAGTCTTCATGGGCCGAATCTCTCTTCGTCCTGACGCCATCCTTTTTCGTCTTTAGATACGTCATCCTTTTTCGTCCTTTCTCGGCCTATTCGTCATAGGGCGATTTATTTTTGTTAACAATTGTCCCCCAAATTCGCCTTGATTGGTTCGAGAGATGAGATCGAGGCGAAATTTCTCAACCAGACGTGTAAAGTGGGGATGATACTGTTAGGGTTGGTGCTCGGAGTGCCAATCCGGATCGTATTTATGTTCGATTCATGAATACGAACAATTCATTTTTCCATAATATTACTTATTTAATGGTAGCACCTCTTATCTTTTATATACATATTCGATCTAATTATGATTAGATTGAAACTAAATATGATTTAATGATGTGTATATATTAGACAAAGACCCGATAATATATAATGTAGTGCACAGTTACAAAGTAATTTGTAACTGATATTGAGAAGTGACACTACCAGAAATATATTATCAAATGAAGTTCATGGTCAAGATTTACTAACACGGGTCGGTTAGTAAAATCCGATGAGATCAGTACACGTCGTATATCGAGAATTGGTTCGATAGTTTATCCCAATGAACCATGAGTATGGGGAGACTCGTATAGACGTGTAGGTGTTTATAATGGATAAACATGATGGATTTGGTGCTTGGAGTGCCAATCTGATTTGTATACTTTATTATTTATTAATAAAATAACTACATTTTTCATTTCATACCTCATTAATGGTATTGTCATTATGTGTATTAGATTGATGTATAGATATGCTAAGAATGACATCGACCTTAGAATAGTTTTGACACTAGGTGTAAACTATTCTTAAAGTAAATATTCCTAGTCGTTGGTTTTGAAATACGGTCGAATTCCTATAACCTACCAGACTAGCACAT
>SKCR01003364.1:0-93695 GCA_019454045.1 Zanthoxylum bungeanum | reverse complement strand
TATCACTTAGATAACCATAGGTAAGTAGTCTTAATAATTAGTAGAGTGGATAATAAGCTCATGTGGATTCGACATCAGACTTTTTAGTCATTATTATATTACTTGAGCGATACTGTACTTACGTAACATGTGAAAATTGAAATCACTCGCCCTTCTCTAGAGGTCTTGCTAAATGTTGTCGAATGTATAGGCATACCACCAGGATACATAGAAGAATCAATGACGGGTAGGAATGGTACATGCCACTGAACTTTCAAGAACAATTATAACAAGTTAGAAGAAATACTGAAGCTCTTACTTTCTTCTCAGGAGGTAGCGTTGTCATCCATTCATCTCTTTTTGGTGCCACTTTAACTTCCATTTCTGCAAGATGCTCATCATCACCCTCCGAGGATATACCTGCCAGTAAAATAGCTTTCTTAACAGATATTACAGATAGACAAGTGCTTCAAGAGGCCAACTAAAAGTAAACAATCTGAGAGCATCAACGGTTCTTATTTTCCGTTAAAAGGACGGCTTATAATGGCAAACTAACCTTGCAAGTTTCTCCACTGAGCTGCTTCTCGCATTGCCTTTAGTTCAGCCTAGAGAAGCAGAAAGCACATGAGTAATATATAGGCCATTACATAACTGTCTCAAAAAATAGCCAGGCCAGTACATAGGCAACAATCCAAACCTTAAATTCCTCTTGTTCTTCCTTGAGTTTATTCTTCTCATCCAAGACATTTCGCAGCAAAATGCAGACAAAAAAAGCATAAATACAAAGATCAAATGCCATCTTAAAGATAGAGGACCCGTTCATTAAAGCAGCCAAGAAAATCATTTTGAAAAATGCAATATACAAAGAGACCAAATCAAAAAAGGATCTTTAACTTCAGATAGATACCATTGTTGTTTAAGAAACTCACTTTTTCCGGATCTTGTAATTCTGTAAATGCTTTATTCAGTTTATTGAATGCTTGGTGTGCTTGAGGATGAGGGCATTGTCTGGGTGCACAAAAAGAGACAGCTTCCAGTACCTGAGGATATGATAACGTGGTTCTTAAGTAAGGTTCAACACAAAATGAAGATAATAGAAAATTTGGGTAGCAGAAGACAATAATTAAGTCCCATAAACAATGGCAGGTGTATGATCCATAAACAATTGCTTGAAAACTTTAATTCAAATTTAGATATTGTGCAATTAATATTATAAACAAAGTTATTGTATGTTACACTAAGAAATCCCAACAAGTATTGCAAATAAAGCTGAAATTATGTTCATCTACAGTTCAAACTAAAAAGCCTCTTAAAGGCAAATGGATGACGGAAAAAGAAAAAAAATTGACCAACTTCTACAAGTAACAGAAACTGTTAACATGAAGCACTTGTTTTCTTGGGAAAAAAATCTTAGCATTATTTCCTTTTCAAAGTCTGAAAGTGGCAGCGATTTGAGCTTGGGATCTTATGTTTAAAGTCTCGGGTTCAAACTCTGTGTAGCACCCTTATAAGAGTGTGAGAAAGTACTGATTTACTCACGCATCTATATCGAGATCCAATGATACTAGTATGGATGACATGGAGATTCCTATTATTCAAAAAGAATATATATTATTTCCTTTCCAAAACTTCACAAATCATGTTAGACAGACAGACACGAAGGGTAGGTCTATTTGTAAACACATTCTATGCAGTTTATATCACTACTAAAAATACTCTCATGCCTAAACTAAAATCTAGCTTTTGAAGGGAAAATGTTATATTAAGTGGCATCACCAGATATCAAACTCTCAGGCGAGGAGTTTTCCATAATCTCATTTGAAACAAACGATTAACAAATAAAGCGCATGATTGTCACAAATGCAGCAATATAGAACCTACATGCAGGAAAATGATGATCAGCAATCTTACCTTTTCTTTATATTTTCAGCAGACATATTGTGGTTGGTTCCTACAACATCATCTGGGGAGTCACCCTCAACTCTCATAATTCTTGTGACCTAACCATATAAATATTACCAAAAGAAAAGCAATGAGTTCTGTGGAGCCGTAACCAATTTATAATGCATTATCATAAAATTATTTCCTATGGAAATCAAATAAAGGAAATTAATTAGCACAAAAAAGCAAGTAGTACCATCACAACCTAATTGCTCATAAAAGTATTTTGTGTAACGGAGGTATGGGTGATGTGCTATCACTAACAAATTAGTAAATGACATATGATTTAATATCCATTTTTTTTTTTAATATTTTAACACGCGTGGTAATGAATTATTGAATTATTGCACGGATGACGTGCTACCTCCATTGTATTGTAGATTTTTTCCACAACCTAATGCTCATAAAAGCATAAAAAATTCCCAAAGGAAAGATATTTAACCAACTTAGTATAGGCCTTTAAGTTGTTAATTAAAAGGAAGAGGAATACCAAGGGCTTGAAGGAAGAGGATAAAGGGGTGAGAACAATGGGACATTGTGATGACTGAAACCACTTCACCTTGAACTTTCATTGTTAATAAGATTATATAATCTTTTACTATATGAAAGCATGAATTTTGCAAAAACTTTAATATCCAATTATTTAACATATAATCATGCTATGTCCCATATTGACTGAATATATAATCATGCTATGTCCATATTATTACTTAATAGAATGTATAAAGTCCAGTCAACTTACACTCCCTGGCTCCAGAACCAAAATGCTGAAAATCTGATTAGATGCATAAGTTTGCAAACTAGCAAACCTCTTCAAAACGCTCTGCCTCATTTGCTGTTTCAGCTTCAGCAACCAAAGCAGGTGGTGGTGGTCCTATAAATAGTTCAGTATCTTCCTCCAACTCAGCATCTCTGGAATTATCTTGTTAGAAAACACCAAGTTGAAGTTTTATATATCAACCAGCATTCCAATTTTCATACAAAAGCAACACAAAACATACTAGAAACCATCTTCCCACCAAGTGTTAATAAAAAACCAGAATAATCAACATTCCAAATAATTCCAAATCAACATAAAAATATATTATCAGAAAATACCTGAGCTCAGTTTGGGAGTCTGTTAACTTGGCTGCTGCTGCAAGTAACTCAGCTGATGGCATTGCAGGGCAATCATGTTGGTTGCCAGTCAACCTTCTCCACCGAAAGCAAAAGGAGAAGCTGGCAGTGAGTAGGCAAAACCGCGTGGCACTGTTCACGCGGTTTGCCAACTATAAATGAGTGCTTCTGAGTCCATTAATGGTATCCCAATGAGTGAGAGAGAAGTGTGTGAGGTTTTGTGAGTTTTCTTTGTGTAAAACTTGTGTATTATTCTTGTGGTAATAATACGAATTTCGGTTTTTCCTCAAATCTTCCTAAAGTGATCGTGTTTTCACAACAAGTGGTATCAGAGCTTTGGTTTGCCATTGGGATCGAAAAACCGGTGACCGGAGCTTGGTTCGGAAAATTCGAGTTCCGGGAAAGTTGTCAAAAATTCAATTTGAGGGTACCATCAGCTAGATCACGTCGAGACGAGCACGGTGGTATTTCCGGTGACCGAACCGACGTCCCAGCACCCTCACGCGCCGCACGCGCCAACCAGAGGACTCTTCACGCGCCCCCACGCGCACAACGCGTCTCACGCGCGAACTGAGGAAGAAGACGCTGACGTGTCGCCCATCAGCCGCCACGTCAGCGCCACGTGCCGCCACGTCAGCATACGGGTCCCACACTGCCACGTCAGCTTGCCACGTCAGCACGCCACGTCACCTTGCCGCGTCAGCTGCCACGTCAGATGCCACGTCAGCAACGGGTCCCACCTGCCACGTCAGCACTGCCACGTCAGCGCCACGTCAGCAGCCTGGTAAATTTCATTTAGCCCCCTGAAGTTTTGAAATTTACAGTTTTGCCCAGAACTTTTAGGAATTTACAAATCAGCCCCTGTGTCGGATTTAGACCAACGAAGTGTCTATTCCACCATTTTCGACCGTTCCGGACGCAACGGTGACCTCGGATTTGTGAAATTCAGTCCCGATTTTAGGGTATTCCCATTTTAAAATTTAAAACTTAAAATGGAGTTGGAGGATTCTCATTCTGGTGCAATGATTAAGTTGGCTGCCACTAATTACTCCCTATGGAGACCTAGGATGATAGATTTTTTACATTGTAAAGATCTGTTTGATGTCATCGAGTTTAAGGGAGAGAAACCAGATTCTGTTAAGGAGTATGACTGGAACAAACTCAACAGCAAAACTTTGGGTCAGATTAGGCAGTGGATTGGTCATAGTGTCTTTCACCACGTAGCACAGGACACAGATGCTTATGAAATGTGGAGGAAATTGGAAGACATGTTCCAGGCTAAAACAGCTCGGAATAAGGCCTTAATAATGAGGCGATTGGTGAATTTGAAGCTACGGAGTGGAACTTCCGTTGCAGAACACACCAACGAGTTCCAGAGCCTGGTGAATCAGTTGTCTGCAGTAGACATGCAACTGGCAGATGAAGTTCAAGCCCTCTTACTACTCAGTTCCCTTCCTGATAGCTGGGAGACATTGGTGGTTACTCTCAGCAATTCCGCTCCAGGAGGTAAAGTTACCATGCCTATGGTAAAGGATGCCTTGTCAAATGAAGAAGCCAGAAGAAAAGACGTGGGCTCAGATCAAACAGAAGCCCTTGTCTCGGAGCAACGAGGAAGACAACAGGAGAAACATCAAGGTGGGAGAAGAGGCAGAAGCAAAAGCAGGGGCAGGTCCAAAGACGGGAAAAAGACATACAAGTGCTTCCACTGTGGCATAGAAGGCCACTTGAAGAAAAATTGCCGGAAACTGCAACGGGAGCAGGGACAAGGCAATAACCAGCCGAAGAAGAATGATGCGGAGACACTAGTAGTTACTACGGTGGATGTAGCTATATGCTCCGGCCGGAAGAAGCATGCCTTCACACCGCAACTCAGGATGTCGAGTGGGTGGTAGATACTGCAGCATCCTACCACGTCACTCCTCACAGAGATTTCTTCACAACATACAAAGCAGGAGACTTTGGAGCAGTGAAGATGGGGAATACCAGTTCTTCTCAGATAGTGGGAATTGGTGAAGTACAGTTGCGGACAAATGCAGGGTATACAGTAACCCTGAAGGAGGTCAGACATGTTCCAGAACTTCGGCTCAACTTACTCTCGGGGTAGCTCTTGACAGACAGGGCTATGCTAGCCACTTCGGCAACGGTACCTTTCGGATGATAAAAGGTGCCATGGTAATCGCCCGAGGACATATCTGTGGAACTTGTATAAGACTCATGTGAAAATCTGTGCAGAAAGTCTAAATGTAGCTGAACGGGAGGCTTCTCAGAATCTGTGGCACCAGAGACTCGGTCACATGAGTGAAAGAGGGTTGTCTACCTTGACAAAGAAGGATCTAATCACCGTCTCCAAGAATGCTACTCTGGATCCTTGCAATCACTGTCTATTGGTAAGCAACACAGAGTCTCTTTTAATTTCTCTTCTACG
This sequence comes from Zanthoxylum bungeanum, assembly GCA_019454045.1. Classification (NCBI taxonomy): domain Eukaryota; kingdom Viridiplantae; phylum Streptophyta; class Magnoliopsida; order Sapindales; family Rutaceae; genus Zanthoxylum; species Zanthoxylum bungeanum. The sequence goes on along the minus strand of SKCR01003364.1, from coordinate 88,234 downwards.
AAGAAATCAGAGTTACTTAGTCTGGTGTACTCTGATGTATGTGGTCCCTTGGAGGTGAACTCATTGGGCGGTAACAAATTTTTTCTGACTTTTATTGATGATGCTTCTCGGAAAGTTGGGTGTATTTTCTGAAAACAAAGGATCAGGTCCTGGATTATTTCAAACTGTTCCATGCCATGGTTGAGCGTGAAACAGGGAAGAAACTGAAGTGCCTTCGTACAGACAATGGAGGCGAATACACTTCCAGGGAGTTCGATGCCTACTGCGGAAGTCATGGTATTCGACACGAGAGGACTGTTCCACGCACCCCACAACACAATGGTGTCGCTGAAAGGATGAACCGCACCATTATGGAGAAAGTCAGAAGTATGATCAGTATGGCCAAGCTGCCAAAGCCATTCTGGGGAGAAGCTGTTCGTGCCGCCTGCTACCTGATCAACAGATCACCATCTGTACCGTTGAACTTCGAGATTCCGGAGAAAGTGTGGTCTGGTAAGAATCCTTCATATTCTCACCTCAGAATATTCGGATGTTTAGCATTTGCACATGTATCCAAGGAGCTCAGACAGAAGCTCGATGCAAGGACTACTCCATGCATCTTCATAGGCTATGGAGACGAAGAATTTGGATACAGGTTATGGGACCCGAAGGAAAGGAAGGTCATCAGAAGCAGGGATGTAGTGTTTCTTGAAAAGCCCAAGATGCCTTCTAAAATCAGTGCCGATAATGTTGATGAAAATCCAGACACAACCCCAGCACCAACACCAGTGGCCACAGATGATGATGGGGTGCAAGACATACCAGAAGCAGAACCAGAGGAGGAAGGAGGTATTGAGCAGGGGGAGCTGCAGCCTGCTCCATCAGAGGCTTCGAGTTCATCCACAGATCCGGATGATAACAGACAGCCAGAACCTCCAGTTCGAAGATCCGAGAGAGGCCGGATTCCTTCAGCCAGATACTCAGGATCAGAATACATTCTGCTTACTGACGAGGGGGAGCCAGAAACCTTCAACGAAGCAGTATCTCATAAGGACAAAGACAAATGGCTGCACGCAATGCAGGATGAGATGGAATCTCTGCAGAAGAACAACACTTATGAGATAGTGAAGCTCCCACATGGAATGAAGGCACTGAGGAACAAATGGGTATTCAAGCTCAAGAAAGATGGCAGCGGAAAAGTGGTGAAACACAAAGCTCGGCTAGTGGTCAAAGGATTCCTACAGAAAAAGGGGATCGACTTTGATGAGATTTTTTCACCAGTGGTAAAATGGCTTCAATCCGAGTTATCCTAGGATTGGTAGCCAGACTGAACTTGGAGCTTGAACAGATGGATGTCAAAACAGCATTTCTTCATGGTGATCTGAATGAAGAAATCTACATGGAGCAGCCAGAAGGATTCAAGGTTTCAGGTAAAGAAAACCTTGTTTGCAAGCTGAAAAAGAGCTTGTACGGGCTCAAGCAAGCACCGAGGCAGTGGTACAAGAAGTTCGACTCATTCATGGTGGGTCAAGGCTATAAAAGAACTGAAGCAGATCAGTGTGTATACATCCAGAGGTTTCCAGATGGAAGTTTCGTTGCTCTTCTACTGTATGTAGATGACATGTTGATTGTTGGACAAGAAGCAGCGAAGATCAGCCAGCTGAAGAAGGAACTCTCCAAGGCTTTCGACATGAAAGACTTGGGACCAGCTCAACAGATTTTGGGAATGGAGATTGTTCGTGACAGACAGAACAAGAAGTTGTGGCTTTCACAGGAGAGGTATATTGAACGGGTAATCAGGAGGTTCGATATACAGAAAGCCAAACCAGTCAGCGTTCCGCTAGCGCACCATTTCAAACTGAGCAAGAGTTCGTGCCCCTCATCCAAGAAAGAGATAGAGGAAATGTCAGCAATACCGTATTCTTCAGCTGTTGGAAGCCTAATGTATGCAATGGTTTGTACCAGGCCAGATATTGCACACGCAGTTGTGTAGTGAGCCGTTTTCTCTCTAATCCTGGAAAACAACACTGGGAAGCAGTCAAATGGATTCTCAGGTACCTGAAGGGTACAACGAAGTTTCGTCTGTGTTATGGGGGAGCTGATCCGATCTTGGAAGGCTATACAGATTCAGATATGGCGGGAGATCTTGATGGTAGGAAATCTACATCAGGATTCATTTACACTTTTGCAGGGGGAGCTGTGTCATGGCAGTCAAGATTGCAGAGGTGTATTGCATTATCCACAACAGAGGCTGAGTACATTGCCATAGCTGAGGCAGGAAAAGAAATGTTGTGGCTAAAGCGGTTTCTCCAAGAGTTAGGGATCAGACAAACAGACTACAAGATACACAGTGACAGTCAGAGTGCTCTGGACTTGAGCAAGAACTCAATGTATCATGCCCGGACGAAACACATTGACATTCGCTATCACTGGATACGCGAAGTGATGGATCAACAACTGCTGAGACTAGTGAAGATCCATACAGATGAGAATCCAGCCGACATGTTAACAAAGGTGGTTTCCCGAGACAAGCTAGAGTTGTGCAGAGACGCAACCGGGATAGCTTACAGATGATGTTTTTCAGATAACTAGAACTACGATTGGCTTGATCCCAACTCAGGGTACGTAGGCAGTCATTCAGATGCAGCCAGGGGAGGATCCTTTGGAGGATCCGGTTTTGGATGATTGATGGTCGGCTCAGATTTCTGGGAAATCTTCACCGAGGGGGAGATTTGTTGGTTGCCAGGCAACCTTCTCCACCGAAAGCAAAAGGAGAAGCTGGCAGTGAGAGGCCAAAACCGCGTGGCACTGTTCACGCGGTTTGCCAACTATAAAATGAGTGCTCTGAGTCCATTAATGTATCCCAATGGAGTGAGAGAGAAGTGTGTGAGGTTTTGTGAGTTTTTTCTTGTGTAAAAGCTTGTGTATTATTCTTGTGGTAATAATACGAATTTCGTTTTTTCCTCAAATTCTTCCTAAAGTGATCGTGTTTTCACAACAAATCACCCTGCCAATAAAATGTAAGCAAGACAATTACGAGCATTGTAACTTCAAGAAGCAACAAAAAAGAACTTATTCAACAAATGAGCAGCTCATTCCTTAGCAACCTCACAAGAGGTTGATTCTTTGACAGCTATCATCGTTTAAAGCTTATGATTAAGCTACCTCTTGTGAGTTCTTTTACTAGCAACTAGCCTTTCCAGCATTTGTCAGAAAATTGTACGGTGCTCACTATTATACACAGATATTAAGAACATAATTTACCTTTTTTGGACCAGGAGTCATCCATTGGACTGAATGTCCATTGTTATCATCTGCTGCTCGTTTATCGTTAGCTTTTCCGGCTCCTCTGGCTGCAAATGCTTCGTGGGTGCAGATTCGTCAAGTTTCTGCTCTTTAGACTCCATATGAGTCTCAATAAGTCCCAACAACATCCAAAGTAGGACGATCTTTAGGACGTTGGATCCGACCGTGGATCGGCAATCCGGACGTACCAGATTATGCTCTTGACTATACGAACATTTGGTATACAATATCCATCGTTGAATGTATCTGGTTGTGGGGCCAGACTTCTGATTATGGGGCCCAATTTTCGTTGTGGGGCCGCTGCCTCGTTAAGCGTATCAGTAAGTTCCGAAGCCGTTCTTCGCGTTTTTTCTACTCAACATAATCGTTTGGTTATATCGAGTGAATTGTCGATATCGACTTTTTATTGAGCGTCTGATTGAGATTCTTAGCGAGGATTATAGACATATTAAGGACTTTTGCGTGGATAGAGGTAAGTACAATGCATGATGATTCTCTTACATAATTGTTTGATGATTGATGGTTGTTGTGGAAGTCATATATATATATATATATATATATATAATATATATTGGTATAATTATAAATATATATGTGTACATATTATTGAGATATTGAAAGCATGATAAATATGAATTCATGATTAATGAGATAGGATTGATGGATTGGATGCGAGATATGATTGTATGGATGATGAGTTTTGTATGTTATGCTGCGGGTTTTCGTATAATAGTGGCCGGATATGAGATATTTTTACGGGTTAATATCTCTATATATTGCGGGATGATTGTGATATTTTTTGCGGGATAATATCTCTTCATATTTTGTGGGATGATATGGTGGGAAACCTTGGGAGTTGTGATGAGGTACTCTCTCATTGGTTTCAATCCACTGTTATACTGGACCCGGATTAGCAACCATGTTTGATGGATGTTTGTATTGATGTGAGACGATTGCTTGAGATGATATTAGTATATGTTATTTTCATATATTATATATATATATATATATATATATATATATATATATATATATATATATACATATATATGTCACTATTTATTGGTGAGGTCATGTTGAGAGTATGAGTGCTTTACTTACTGAGCTCTTTAAGCTCACTCCCATTTTCCTAAACATTCCAAGTAGTCCGCCAGCAAGCATTAGCAATACCAGATTCTTCCACGTGCCACAGTTGTACTTTCAGGTTGTTCCAGACATTTGATTCTTCATTTGCATATTTTTAAGACTTGTATTGTAAACCCAATTCACGGATTTCAAATTTGTGATGTAATAATTGTGTGTATGTAAATGGTTGGTTTGTCATATAGAATGCTCGAACTAATGAAGTCCGCAAACCTCTTACTAGGGTTGGGCCCGCTCTAGGGAGGGGTCGTGACAATTTAGGCATGAAGAATTCGAGGGACAATCCTCTGGAGGATCTCAAGAAACACATGGCCTATCCCGTCCTAATATGCCAAATCCTCACCCTCTTCATCATCTAGTGGAAGACAGATACCATCCTCTCATAGGAGTGAAAAAGTTGGATAATTTATCAGGATTCCTACTAACAATTGCCGCCATTTTGACATGGTAGGCATGTGGCTCATATGGCTCCTCAACAGTTCTTTGGAGCCACAAATCCAAATAATCATCCTGCAGGGAGCACATGCAGGAATAACCCTGGGTAATCCTCCACTGTTCAACAAAGGAAATTCTTTACTACACAATCCTCAACACGTGGATGCAGAAACGGTAAAGGAAGTAGTGTAGGAACTCTATGGATCATGACTGAGGCAAATCGACCGTCCCAAATTTCACAAGTCGTATGAGGATGTTGTTGACAAAGAAAACTAATATCCCAGAGGATACGTGATTTATGACTTTTCATTATTTTCTAGAGATGATGATCAATCCTCCTTGGAGCACATTATTAAATTCAACATCTAGTATGGAAAACTAGCGAATTGTGATAATTTCTCCAATTTTATGCTAAGGCTCTTTCCTAATTATTTGACAGGAATAACTTTTACCTATTATGCAACTCTTCCCAAAAACTCAGTGTTCACTTGGAAAGAATTGGAGAGGCAGTTTCACACCCAATTCTTCAGAGTTGAACCAGAGGTGTGTATAGAAAAATTATCTCCGGTGTCACAGAGAAGTAAGGAAATAGTAAGGGAAGTAGTGCAGAAACTCTATAGACCAAAACTGGGGCAAATCAACCATCTCAAATTTCACAAGTTGTATCATAATGCTGTTGATAGAGAAAATACATATCTTATAGGATACATAATTCCCGACGTTTCACTATTTTATGGAGAGGATAGCCAATCTTCTTTGGAGCATATTGTTAGATTCAACATCCAGTGTGGAGAACTAGCGAATTTTGATAATTTCCCCAATTTAAGCTAAGGCATTTTTCTAATTCTTTGACAGGAATAACTTTTACTTGGTATGGAACTCTTCATAAGGACTCGGTGTTCACAAATGGAGAGGCAATTTCACACCTAATTCTTCAGAGTTGAACTAGAGGTATGTATAGTAGGATTGTCTCGAGTGACACAGAGAAGTGGGGAAACATTAGATCATTTTATTGCACATTTTAAGAAGATGAGGAATCGATGTAAGATTTATTTGCCAGAAATAGAGTTCGTAAAGATGGCACAAAGAGGCATGGATATAGAGTTGAGGGAAAATTTTCCAAGGAATGAAATTCAGGGATTTGTATGAGTTAGCTGCTAAGGTGGCTGAGTACGAAGATAGCCATGTGAACTTATTATCTAAAATTGGATACTCAGGAAATAGCAGTGGCAAACCTTCACAGTTCAGAATCCCATGTTCGCCATCTCCGGATTAAAAAAACACCAAAATTGTGGAAGAAGATAAAAAATTATAGTACCTCGCAGTTTTCCTTCGATGTTGCCAAAATGGAGGACTGAATCAATAAAGAAGTTCTAAAGTTCCCTAAAAAGAAGGAAATCATGCTGGTTGATGATGACCCATTTCCTCTCATGGACAATGTAAATACTTATACTTTTGATTTGTAGGAGGTGTTGAACTTGAAGGGAAAAGAGAGATAGGAAAGAACACAAAATCTATCCAGAGAGGGTATTTCACAAGGTTTAGGTTCCTAAGAAATATTTGGTGCATGAAGATAAAGCATGATAGAATCCTAGGAATGATCACACAACCAAAACTTGGCTCTCTCCAAGAACCAACCCACCTTCTGCCTTTAATTTCAAGAAGATATAGCCAAGATTTGTGGCCCCTCCAAGGGTCTAGCAAAGCAATTAATGGCACAAGCCGGAGCATAAAAAGTTTCCTGAAAAACTCTCCTGAATCCAAAAGAGAAGACTCATACGCCAAAGGGTTGCTCTAACGAGGAAGAGAGAGTTAGCATATAAGCCTGTGAAGGCAAAGTCAAAATTTTGTATGAAGTATACTAAGGATCAAAAATCAGTAAGAAGCTTGGATGATTTGTTAGAGGAAGAGATTTCAGAAAGTAATTTCATGGTCGGAGGGATTCATGTTCCTTTTGGTTATGTCACGACAAGCTTAACTCTGCTGTTAAACTTCGGAAAGAAAGTGAAAAGAAAGTTGCAGGAAATGAGGAGTTAGTAGACATTTATTTGAGGATGAGAATAAAAGAAAGTCACAATGTGGAGTGACTATTCGAGCTATGGAATTTGGAGGTTCCAAGAGGGTGGTATCTGAAAAGGCTTTGGATGAAATGACATGGCATATCAAATCTATGTACATTAAAGCTCGTGTGAATGGAAAGCCAATATCTCATGTACTCATGGACAACGCGTCAGCACTGAATGTAATGCCTTCCAAGATATTGTTGACATTGGGAAACTCAGAGGATAAGATCCTAACTTTGAATATTTTCTCATAACATGTGGAGTTAAAACTTTACACAAATATTCAAATGTCAAATAAGATATCACTTTGTTCCATCCTTGATGAGCATAAACTCAAAGAGGACAAAAAATGATTATAGAAATCTTAAAATTATCTTGAAACAAGAAAAGATTTTTATGTCCTTGAAAAGCACATTCCCTCTGAACCAGCTGAAGATGTTGACCAAGCTACATTTGATGTTTAGAAAAAGCACGTCGATGATGATGAGCAAACAGTTTGCATAATGTTAGGCTCGTTGTCTGACGAGATTTAGAAAGATCATGAGGATATGGATGTTCGATCTATCATTTGTCACTTGAATGAGTTATACGTGACTTTCGTCATACAGTGAGATTCCAAGTATTATATGCCTTATTCCAAATAAGGTATAAGGGTGGATCCGTAAGTGAACATGTGCCTAAGATGATTGGCTATATTGAACAATTAGCCAATCTTGGGTCATTATGGATCATGAGTTAGCTCAAGATCTGATTCTTCAATCCTTATCAAAAGGCTTCTATAACATTATTATGCAATTTCACATGTCTAATAAAAAAGCTATTTAGCAAAATTGGACAATGTGATAAAACAAGCAAAGAATGACATGAAACCCAAACTTAACACCTCTATTATGATTACGGGTAAGGACCTAAAGCCACGAGGCTGAAAGAAATATCAGGGCAAGACCAAAGCTCCAGACCACCCAAAGCCTATTGGTAAAGTGGAGAAAAAAAAGTAAGGAGAATTGCTTTTTATGGAAAAGAAAGGGTCATTGGAAGAAATACTACAGATCTCTGAAAGCTAGGGAAGCTATGGAGGCCCAATAGGCCAAGAAGCCTAATACTTAAGATACGTTGTGTATGATTGAACTATTTTCGTATAATTCTGAACCTTTTACTTTGGGTGATTGACACCGGTTGTTGGACTCACTTATGTAATAATGTGCAAGGTTTGCGAAATAGTAGATGACTCTGAAATAGAGAAGTGGACTAGCGCATGGGAAATGGAGCAAAGCTGGATACAATATGCGTAAGTACTTATTCAGTAACATTGCCAAATGGATTAGTTCTAGATTCTGATAATTATGTTTATGTACATTCTCTAGTTAAAAACATCATTTCAATTTCTTCTTTATGTAAGAAAGGTTTTTCATACCTCATTGATTATAGTGAATGTTTGATTTCTTTTAATGAAATAAAGTATAGAGTTGGTACTTTAAATAATGGTATCTACATCTTAGAAACTAACAATGAATGTTCAACATTTAACATATACAACATAAATTTAAATAATTTAAACGAATTTAAATAATTCTATGGCATAATCGCTTAGGTCATATTAATGAAACAAGGTTGACTAAGTTATATAAGGATGGATATTTTAAACCCTTCACATATATATCTTATGGAACTTGAGAGTCTTGTTTACTTGGTAAAATGACTTATATATCTTATGGAAGTTGTGAGTCTTGTTTACTTAGTAAAATGACTAAGTTACCTTTTAAAGGTAAATGATAACGTGTGACAAAGACATTGGAACTCATACACTCTGATGTATGTGGACCTCTGCCAGTTACCATTATAGGTGGATTCACCTACTTCATCACCTTTATCAATGCTTACTCATGATACATCTATGTGCACCTTATGCGGTACAAATCATAAGCCTTTGAGAAATTTAAAGATTTCAAGGCTGAAGTAGAAAAATAACTTGGCAAAAGTATTAAATCACTAAGGTCTAACCGAGGTGGTGAATACTTGAGCGATGAGTTTCAAAATTATTTGAAAGAAAATGGTATTGTGTCCCAATGGACTCCTCCAAGAACTTTGCAGCACAATGGTATTTTTGAAAGGAGAAATGGGACACTGTTAGATAAAGTCTGATCTATGATGTCAGACACATATCTTCCTCTTTCGTTTTGGGGTCTTGCATTAGAAATTGCAACTCTACTACTAAATTAAGTTCCTTCCAAGTCTGTTAGTCAAAAACCACATGAACTATGGCTTGGGAAACGACCTAGTTTTAGTTATCTAAGTGTTTAGGGTTGTGATGCATGTATTAACCTCAAAATAACTAACAAATTGGATGAAAGTGCCATTAAATGTAAGTTTGTAGGATATTCCTTGAATTCAAGAGCATATGTGTTCTACGTCCCTAGTAAACAAAGAACATTTATCGCATGGAACGCTAAATTTCTAGAGAGGAAATTTCTTCTAAAGAAATTCAATGGGAGTAGACTTGATCTCGATGAGGAATAAGAAGAACAAACTAACATAGATCAACTCCTTAGGCCCCTCAAAAGATCAGCAATGGAACAACAACAAGGACATTAACGTAGAAGAACTAATATGGAAAGACATGAACCTCAAAGATATAATTTCCATATTGATGAGGAACATGATCAGGTTATTGACAATGATGATCCCACTAGCTTTGACGATACATTGCGTGACATTGACTCAGTCAAGTGGCTTGAAGCCATTAAATTTGAAATGGATTCCATGTATTAGATCAAGTTTAGGACTTGGAGGACCCACTTGAAGGGATAAAACCAATAAGTTGCAAGTGGATTTACAAACATAAAACTAATGCAAAAGGCAACATCCAAACCTATAAGGCTAGGTTGGTGGCGAAAAGTTATAGACAAATTCAAAGAATTAACTATGAGGAAACCTTATCGCATGTTGCAATGATAAAGTCCATTTGAATTTTAATACCATTGGTTGCACACTTTGATTATGAGATTTGACAAATTGATGTCAAAATAACTTTCCTTAATGGGAACCTCACAGAGGAAGTCTATATGACTCAATCTCAAGGTTTTACATCTAAGGAAGATCATAATTAAGTATGCAAGTTAAAACGGTCAATTTATGGACTCACGCAAGCCTCCAGAAGTTGGAATTTATGATTTGATGAAATAGTCAAGGAATTTGACTTCGTCAAAAACGTGGATGAGCCCTGTGTTTACAGAAAAAATAGTGGGAGTGTTGTAGTATTTCTAATGTTGTATGTTGATGACATACTGATCATAGGGAATGACATTCACATGATGTAAACCACCAAAAAATGGTTATCTCAGAATTTCTCCATGAAAGATTTGAGAGAAGCAGCCTACATCCTTTGGATTATGATCTACCGTAATAGATCTAGAAGTTTTCTTGGGATGTCCCAATCCTCATATATAGATAAGATCTTGAAGAGATTCAAAATGGAAGATTCCAAAGAGCAAATTTTCCTACTTGTCCTGGAATCAAATTATCTAATGAGCAATGTACATATACTTCTTCTGATAGAAAATGTATGAGTAAAATCCCATATGCTTCGGCAGTAGGATCGATCATGTATGATATGCTATGTACGAGGCCTGATGTATTTTATGCTCTTAGCATAAAGAGCGGGTATCACACGCAAATCCTGGTGAACAACACTAGGCAATTGTCAAAACAATTATTAAGTATCTTAGAAAAACTAACGATATGTTCTTGATATATGGAGTTTGTTTTGAAATAAAAGTCATTGGTTACTGTGATACGAGCTTTCAACCCGATAGAGATGATAGCATATCACAAATAGGATATTTGTTTACTTTGATAAAGGGAGCTGTTAGTTGGAAAAATTCTAAGCAATCAACTATAACAGATTCCACCATTGAAACCGAGTATATTGCAGCAACTGAGGCAACAAAAGAAACAGTTTTGATAAAGAAGTTCATCATAGAACTGGAAGTGCTTCATGAGATAAAGAATGATATCACAATGTACTGTGATAACACATGTGCTATAGCTCGATCAAATGAACGACAATCCCACCAGAAATCCAAGTATTTACTCAGGTGATTTCAACTCACCAGAGAGATTGTTGAGAGAAAATAGGTGATTATAGAGAAAATACCCATGGAGGATAATCTCGCAGATTCTTTGACAAAAGCACTAACTCAACTGAAACGTGATAGGCTCACCTGAGAATATGGTGTCCAAATTCATACTAATTGGATATAATGCAAGTTCAAGATTGTTAGGAATATGTCTTATACCCAACTTGTGGGTGGGTTAAATACACATGCATTTATAAGATAACAGGGATGTAATATTTTCATTGATTACTAAAATATCATTCTTTATTATTTGTGTCTCGTATAATCTGTTTGGATGATTTATACTTATAATAAAGCCCTGGAAATAATAAAAGGATGGCTTTCATGCCTTATGAGAATCATTATTCCTAAATGTTCCTAGTCATAATTTTGTGAATAATCAGGGCATTCATAAAGCGGAGAGACTGGCATGTTGATATGATTCGCCCTTAAGTGGGGTACTGATCCATAGGCTACTAGCGGAGATCCAACTTCTCGGTGTATCAAATAAGTGTATGATTGGTTCATGTCTATCGAACAGAGTTTTCACATAGGGTGATTATCCTATGAGTTTATGGAAACTCTCATGTATCAATTGTATAACTAGTCCTTAGACTTGAGATTTTTACAGTCTTGCGCATGGACCATGTGACTTTGACATTCTTCCTTCCCTGATTTATAGAGTCAGTCATAGGGCGTGTTTGGATCATTTGTTGATATTAATGAAGGTTGTGAAGATGCAACAGAGGATCACCGCTCTCTTGGATAATTTTATTAGTAATGAGAGTCTTATCCCACTGTGTGGGCTGATATGTCTGATCAGTGTTTAAGACTGTGGCCACATCAGTAGAATCATGTGAGATTTTTGGTTTAGCACGATTCAAGATATTATCAATATCATACCTTTGATCGTAAGGGTAGATATTTTCCATGCCCTATGTCATTCGGTGGGGATATAACATGGCAAGAGATCGTATCATATGGGAATCGAATACGAAATGGGTACTTTTTTCTTTCTCATTCGGGGGCCATGGCATGTTACAAGACGTTAACCTTGGTCATTAGAACGGAACAACCACATGATAGATATCATTGAAAGATAATTTGTGTTCGATTAAACTATCATGATTCATTTCATACCCAACTTGAAGGGAACCCAAATGGTCACATACAACAAAGTCCAAAGTCAATGGTTAAGGCACACAATACAATAATAACATGTTTGATTGTTGTAGGAATTGTTTATAAATGATTTCAATATATTTTATTATTGAATAAATGATTTATATGGTTAATTAGCGGTTTATGGATGTTTGGATGTGAATAATGACATTTTAATAAATTGGAAAAAAGATTGGGCAATCGGTTTGGTCGACTGAAATAAGGCTGTTTCAGAATCTAATTCTAAATGTTAAATCCAATTTGCTTGGTTAAATCAATATCTTAGCATGAGAGCACTAAATAAACCTTAATGGTGCTTTACAAATAGATAAATAATAAGATAAACACAACACACGTAACTAGAACTTGGGTTTATTAGTGTGCAGCTCTAGTGCTAAGAGCAAGCCACAATTTTGGTATAGCCTCGAGTCTATTTTGACTAGAGGAACCGAGTTTAAAAGGTTTTAGGTACTTTCCTAGGCTAGCACCAAAGGAAAGATACCAGTGCACCTAGACCCGGCCATCAGTTCGGTTCAGTTTCGAACCGGAATCGAACCGTCCGATTCTTGGTTCCACACTTGTGGAATCGAAATCGGACCGTTCTGTTCTGATTCGGTTCCGATTCCTTTTTTTAAAATAATAATTAAAAATGGAAAATATTATAAAAAAAATTTATAATGAGATATTATACCAAATAAATATAATAAAAAATTTATTTATTTGAATTTTATTATATTAAATTAGAAACTAAATTGAAAATAAAGTAAATAACTTGAAATTAAAAACAAATTATTTATATTATATTGGAACAGTCCGGTTTCAACGGTTCGGCTAGGGTGGGAACCCTAACCGAATCGTACGAAATCGATTTTGTTTCCGGTTCTCGAACCGAAACGAAAGGAATTGGAACCGTCTGGTTTCTTCCGATTTGGTTCAAGTCGGTTTTGATTTCGAACTAGAAATGTGCCCGGGTCTAAGTACACCCAAAGCATTGACCTTGTTTTGTCATTTGGCTTTGGTGTGTGCACATTTGGAGGCTGCACACTTGGGTGGCTAATTTTGGAACATTGAGGAGCTTCCTGAGTTCGTGGATAACTTGTAGATTGAAGGGTAGATTGGAGGAGTTTTTGGTATTGTAAGTTCTCTTTTCTTCACTTTTATTTGAAGTTCATATGATATATAGCATGTTTAGATGTATGTTCTTATGCATATTTATGAGTTTTATGCTATGAAAACATTAGAAGCATGTTTAGGTCTGTAGAATAATCAAAACAAAACGATTTTGGGGTTATGGATGGCGGCCAAGAATTTTAAATTCCGCCGCGCATAGTTGGTCTCTGTCCAGCAGCAAGATGGAAGAGAGAGTGTAGAACTTTAATCCTCTCATTTTCCTTTATTTTAGTATCGTAACCATTCACATTGGTGGATCTTATTTGTCTAGTTGATAATCCTATGTAAAGTTTGGCTATTCAGGCCACTTGGCTGAAATAAAATAATGAGTCAACATATGACTCGTTCATTCAAAAGAAAATGGAAGATTTCCTCCAATTTTAGGGTCATTTCTTCCAAATATCTAATGATTTTTTTTCCAATTTTGGGGTTATTTCCTCTAAAGATTCTATGTTTTTCTCCAATATTTTACATGAGTTCGTAAAAGAAAATACCTAAAATCATATAAGAATCAGAGAAATGATCAAATGGCCATTTTGCCATCAAAGAAAAACATATCACCTATATCTTATTCCTTCACCAAACATCCACAATTTCAATTCCACGTAGTTCAAAACCAAAAATTCCCTATCACTCTGTTCAAACTTAAATATGGGAGGAATAGCAGGCCAATAGCTGCAATACACTTCCATGATAACAAATCATTCACTAAACACCCACAATTTCAAATCCTTAAATCATTAATCAAATATAAAGTCTCAAGTCAAAATTCAACCCAACAAGTAAGTTACAGCTAAAAAATTCTCAAATCTAGAATCATAATCAAAAGAATTACCTGGAGAAAATAATGAGTTGACGGAGACATGCCCAAGCTTGATAGAGCGATAGCATTTGATGACTTTGGAGCTATGAATAGTGTTTTTAGAGTTCTGACAACCAAGCTTGTTAAAGACATCACCGGGCTTAATGGAACTGTTATTACTGGTAATGGTGCTATTGGATCCATTGCAGTGGTTACTCAAGAGGAAGCGCTAACTAAGGGAGTGTGGTGTTGCTTCTACTAGTTGAGCACGCAGAGGAAGAGTAACTAAAATAGAAGCGTGCGTGACTGAGGAGGAAACAACGCTTGGTGGAGTCATGACCGAGAGCATTGAGGCTCCTGGGGAGCTCACTGTTGTTATAATGGCTAGTATAACGTGCACTGGGAGACAATGTTTTGTTTGTTGAGCGACTGATGGAGAAGAAGTCACGGTTTCCAAGGACAAGGAAATAGAAATGCTAAACGAGTGCGTTGGTGATGGAGACGTAGCCATGGCTACCCGAGCTGATGTATCGAGAAAGATGTTACGCACGCTGGTGGTAATGGATAGTGACGCCGTAGTTGAGCTTGATAGAGCGATGTGCATGACTGAACTCGCTGGGCATGATAACTAGGGGTGCCAAAACAAATCAACGAATCGAATTGTAATGCACTAAATTCGAATTCGATTCATTTATTAAACGAATCCTGATATTATGATTCAGATTCGATTTGTTTAATAAACGAATATTCGTATTCGATTCGTTTATTCGTTTACATAAATCAAATGAATCGAATCGAATTTATTATTTATTTACTATTCGCATCCAATTCATTTACGATTCGCATCCGATTCGTTTACCATTCACACAAATTAAACGAATCGAATTTTGTATTCGTTTACAATTCGCATCCAATTCGTTTACTATTCGCATCCGATTCGTTTATTATTCGCTTCCGATTCGTTTATATCAAATTAACTGAATTGAATTTTATATTCGTTTAATAATCAAATATTCGTATTCGATTCGTTTAATCAAAATAAAATACAAAATCTAAGCATCCATTCCATACAATATTCAATAGCATATTCGTTGTTATAATCTTAAAATCCTTACAACAAGCTCCAAATTTCAAATTACAAATCAATTGCATAATAATATTTAAAATCTTCAAAACACATTTTGACCAAAATCTCGAATACAAGTTGAGATGGTAAAGGCATAACATGTTGCGAAGCTCTTCATATGTGGCTTGCATCGAATACATCATATAGTTAGCATTTATATCGGGTAAAGAAGACAATCAAATTTCGGCCTAGTCTTTCATCTATCATAATATCCTATAGTTCAAGATATCAAATTTTTTCAATCATGTTCAAAACATGAATGCTAACCACTCCTTCATCCTTGGGCGTAGCATGGCAATTCCTTAGACCTCTTATATATCTTAATTTCTTGATTTGCTTCGAATAACTCCTTGAGTGTTCTCATAATACTCCAAACATTTGGTACATCTATATATTGTCTAAGCAAATCAGAAACAATTTCTACAGATATTGGATTGAGCGTAACATATGTCAATCGTTCTGACTCCAAGATAATGTGATAGTTCATCTCTTACTCAAAGTAGTTTGAGGCTCATTTCGGTTTATTGGAATCTAAAAGCCATGCTAATGGATTTGTGGCAGCCTTCTACAAAACAATAATTAAACATTAGCAAACAATTTTCATTTCAATATAAAAACACTATTATGATTATGGATTTTAAATCTACTAGTGCCATCCTACTACTTTACGTAATTTTGTAAACTCCCTTAATGGAAAAGTAGAATTTGACTATCAGAATTTCATAGCGGGAAGTGGATGTCATGACATTTACTCAGCCTCACAATAATGAACGGTATTGACCTTTATAAACTCATTAGGTACACCTCAAAGGTCAAGCATATCCATGTGGCTCCTAAGTTTGGTCTTGAACCATTTCGTATCTCACGATACTGACGGTATTAGATTAAGACATGTTTCAGGTGTATACTTATCAATATGCACTAATGAGCTTCGTAAGTACACCCTCATAATAATGACGGTATTGGATGACTACGTCAACTCATCACACTACATCTAATATTTCACCGGAACGACCTAAGTTCTGACCACTTATACCCTCATAATAATGATGGTATTGGGCATAAGTAATAAGAACTGATTCATTTCCATATTGAACCCATCCAATAATGCTCCAACATTATTAATACTATTACTTAAAAGTAATCATCTAATCATGGGAGATTTATGACAATCAATTCATTAACATGCTTGGATCAAAATAAAAATTTTAATTTAAAACATGTAATGCATATCCAATATGACTTATTCATAATTAAATTAAAATTACAGATGCATAGATACAAATACATGTGTTGTGTGGTTAAGACATGCATTGATACCATTCTGCTAGGGCGGTTGTGGAACCCCTAGGGTCGGATCGATATCTCACGCAGTG
Source organism: Zanthoxylum bungeanum (assembly GCA_019454045.1). Taxonomy (NCBI): domain Eukaryota; kingdom Viridiplantae; phylum Streptophyta; class Magnoliopsida; order Sapindales; family Rutaceae; genus Zanthoxylum; species Zanthoxylum bungeanum. Next base: position 71,558 of record SKCR01003364.1, on the reverse strand, counting down.
AAAGTGGGTCTAACCCATAGATATAAAGCATGAGTGTATTTTTAAATAATTTAATGGAATACTATATTTCATTACGAGTGCATAGGAAAAAACTGGAGCTGAATCGGAGTCCGGAAACTCAAAAAAAAGAGAAAATAAAAATTATCGAGTGCACGCGCACTACCACACATGTTATAGAACCAAAATCATGTTTCCAAAAATCAAATATTTTTAAAAAATATAAAATTTATTCTAAATACGCACATGCGTTAAATTTTGAATCCAAAACACAAATCAAAATTAGAATCACATAATAAAGTGACTCATAAATAATTTGGGTCACTCAAAGGTGGGCAAGTGATTCTATTAATGGTTGTCATAGCTGTTGGGTTTTCTAGGTCAAACCAATATCAATTAAGCGATGAAATGTGTGAATACAACAAAGTAAAGTAGCGGAAATACTCACTTTGATCGGCTTTGCGATGCAAAGACAACAAAAAATTCTGCTCCAAGCTTTTCTCCTTGTGTTCGGCCAAGGTCCATTTGTTGTGTTCTTCAAGCTCCAAGCTTTGTGAAGATTCCATGCTCATGAATAGGTTTCCCTATCACCTTTGTAAGACTCATTGATGTGCTAGCATATTTGATTTTGAAGCAAAATCAAGAATGAGAGAAAATGAGAGAGTTCATTCGGCCATAGTGAGAAAAGAGAGAGAGAGTTGTGTTATTTGTTTCAAAAACAAATTAAATCTAATACCCAAGTCTATACAAAATTTGGTAAAAGCTTTTCTAAAAATCAAAAACCAAAAAACCTATTTTGGAGGCAAAATGGCATTTATTGCCCACAACCACCACATCATGAATAGTGACTGGTTTGTCAATCACTTAAAGGTGACTTGACTTCCATCACTAAAGTGATGGTGATACGACTAGCGATGATGTGACTTGTGGGACCACATAATTCAAATCGAGTGGGCTCGCAACACATTCCGGGCTCGGGTTCGTTAATTCCTAATTAACGAATTTTTCGTTGCGACGTAATTAAATCAAATTTAATTAAATAATTATGCCTAGCAAAATTACTATTCACGTCGCTAGCGAATTAATTCTAAATTAACTCGTTCGCCCGAATTAAAATCTAATTTAATTCCGCGTCGAAATCTAATTTCGTTTAATATATCGAATATATTATTTTATCGATTAATTCCAAATTAATCGTTCTCTCTCTTTAAATAATATTTTATCCCAGATAAATTATCTATGTAATTAATATAGATTAATTTCTCTCTTATAATTAATCCCAGATTAATTATGTTCGAGTCATACGTCATCGGTGAATCTTCGAGGAAGCGACACATGAGATCCTGGATATGTTGGCAGTAAATCCGGTCGTCGGACTATCCGAACACGTATGTACCTAGTACTACGTTTTTACCGATTTACAAGACATGGTTGGCTTCTAGCAAAGCACCGTGCCTACCCAATTCTCCAGAAATATTCTTAAGGGAATATATAATTTGTATCAGGCGTAGTATATGTAGTATTGCGTATTGCGATCCAGTATCGAATGTCACAGCTATGCGGAGACCCTGCGCTGGCCGTGCTGTCTGCCCCGTACGAAACATATATCGGATCTCTGGTAACTAGTCTCTATAATCGGATAATCATGACCTAGTCATATTATCCCGATGACTGCAGCACATAAGAGTACTAGTTTTGTATCCTACGTGATCATCATCTCCATATGACTGGAGTGATACTTCCATCTTGACATCACACCCAATACACTACGATTCTCAATATACCCAGAAGAGGCGTACACAGAACCTGTTAAAGCCCTGGACGACCAAAACCAAAGTATATTGATTGTCGCAAGTATTAGCGATGTAAGTCTCAGGTTAAGACCAAATACACCTACCCTGATTCGGACTTCCATAGACACATAGTCATACTACCAATGGAATTCCGAGGGGTCTATCCAGAGCGAAGCTGTTTCCGTACCATCGGTAACACAACCTCATATCACACTTGCATAAGTATCCAATACTTAAATATATGAGAACTATGATGTTATGCTCCACAAACGCGCACAAGTGCAATACTAGTCTATTCCGCATTATCGATGTCCAATCTCGATAATACTACGACTAGGGATATTTTAATGATTAAACCTTAGTGGATTAATATTGTCTCATATCTTATTAATCTGGAACTAATCATATGGACTTTTATCATTTATATATCCCGGTAATCCAATTACAAATGATAAAAGAGCAATTTCCTTTGTCACATAGTTAATTTGTACAACCAACACCATGTTCTGTACAAATAGTGATGCTATGGGTCATAATTGTCCAACAATCTCCCACTTGGCCTATTGCCAATCACTCAAGTGTCCTACACTTGAACTATGTACGGTTCGCTCAAACTTCTGCTGAGAAACTGCTTTCGTCAGCGGATTTGCAAAGTTATCATCTGATGCGATTTATTCGATCATCATATCGCCACGATGTATGATCCGAACGAATCAGATGAATAGTTGAAGTAGTATATACTTGGATCGTTGATGAGACCATTAATTCTTTAGCATGTGTTGTAGTCTAGCTTAGTAGCTAACAGAACTATTCATAATCTAATTAGGATTATTAAGATCTAAAGTGCTTCTATTGCTGCCTCAGCTGCAGCAATATTCCACTTTTGTTGTTTATACGGCAACAGTTTCTTGCTTGGAAGATTTTCAGCTCACTGTTCCGTTATTCAAACTATATAGTACCTTTATTATGACTTATAATCGTTATTGTCGGTTTGGAAACTTGCAGCGGTGAACCCAGTCACTTCAAGTTCTCCTTCTCCATAGCTTAAGAAAGCATCATTAGTTTATCTAAGATACTTAAGGATGTCTTAACATCAATCTAGAGACTATCACTTGGATTGGCCTGATTGTGACTCTATATGCTTAAAGCATATGAGACACCAGGTCGCGTACATCTTTCAAATGTACGAGTTCTCGGAGAGTGCTAACAATTTTTAGATCTATCCCAGTAGATCCTTATTCCTAGAATAAAGGTTGTTTCTCCCAAGTATTCTATGGATAATTTTCATGAAAGCCAAGCTTTCACCGATTGTATTATGGGAATGTCATTTCCAAGAAATGATATGTCATCATTATATAGGACAATCATTGTCAGTGCGCTCCCACTAACCTCTTATATACACAAGAATCATTTTCGTTTTGAATTAAATCATATACCATTATGATTACATCAAAACATAGTTCCAAGAACGCAATGCTTGCTTCAATCCATAAATGGATCGATTTAACTTGCAACCCTGTTTGCTCATTTTGGTACGACAAACCGTCAGGATGTTGTAAACATCCTCCAAAAGGTTTCCGTTTAAGGAAAGCGATTTTGACGTTCAGCTGCCATATTTCATAAATGAAACATGCAGCATTAGCAAATATTATCCAAATGGATTAATCATGGCAACGAGTAAAAGGTTTCGTCGTAATCGACACAATGTTGATAACGATACCTTTTCGCTACAAGCCTAGCTTTGTACGTTTGTATGTTGCCATCCATGTATGTCTTCCTTGAAGACCATATAGTACCAATAGGCACAATGCCTTCCGGTACAACAACCAGTGTCTAAAAACTGGTTGGTATACATGGAATCCATTTCGGACATCATGGCACTTGCCATAATAGGGAGTCGATACCTTGTATCACTTCCTCATACGTAGTCGGTTCGTGTTCCTCAATAAGATTGTCATTCATGAGGTGAGATCAGAAACCCATACCTCTCAGGTTGTTTTCTGACTCTCTCCGACTTACGCGGTTCTTGTGTATTCGAAGATTGTGGTACAGTTTCATCCCTGATGAACTGTTTGTGTTCCATTAGGAATCGGTGCCTGGAACAGTATTACTCTGATTTTCATCGAGTTTTACTTTCCTCCCACTTACCACTGCATATAGGTATTCCTCTTAGGAAAACCGCATGGCGAGCAACAATTACATTGTTCTCTTGTGAGTTGTATAAGTACTATACTTTGGTTACCCTAGGATAACCTACAATTAGGCACTTATCCGATTTGGTTCTAGTTTGGTATCATCCAAATGTATGCCTAGCATTCCCAAATCTTCAGGAATGAGAAAAACCCGGTTTCTTTCCTGTTCATATCTAATATGAAATCTGTCTAACAGATTTTCATGGAACCTTATTCAAAATAAGTATTGCACTGTTTAATGCGTATCCCTTGAAGGAAAATGGTAGCTCAGAGCGACTCATAATTAACCTTATCATGTCCAACAAAATTTGTTTCTCTGTTCGGACACACCGCCAAATTAAGGTGTTCCGGTGAAGAGTCATATTGAAAGAATACTATACTCTTTCAAGTAGTCGAGAAACTTATTGCTTAAGTATTTTCCACCATGGTCTAACCGTGACGGTTTTAATACTTTGCCGATCTGTCTGTCACTTCGTGTCGAAACTCTTTGAATTTATCAAAAGTTTCGATTTATGTTTCAAAAGAAACACAAAACCATAACGCGATGCCACATCCGTAAAGGTTACGAAGTGTTCATATCCACCTCTAGCCTAGCTAGACATGGGCCCACTTACGTCACTATGAACGAGGGCTAACAGATCGGTGGCATTTACACTTTTACCAAGTAAAAGGTATTTTAGGCACTTTGCCCAATAAACTAGATTCGTAGACATTCATTTGATTAGAATCAAATATGTCCTAGTACCCACTCTTCGAAAGTGTGGATATACGAGTCTTGTTAATGTGTCCCAGACAACAATGCCACAAATAAGTCTCATCTGATTAATTCAGTTTGAGCTATTTGTTTGTCATGTTATACGTTTGAGATTCATTTATATTCAAAATATAAATACTGTTATTCACATCTAATGTGTTTATCTCAATATCATCTTTATAAAATAAAACACTTAGTGTTCTAGAATATAAAGGTATACCCGCAACGGGTTAAACTTAGATATAGAGATAATATTTCTAGTCAAACTAGTTACATTATAACAGTTTCCTAGATTAAGTACATACCCAAGGGGTGGTTCCTAAACTTAGGATTCTACGGTTAAAACAGCGATTGTTGTCCCGTTTTCGACTCGCAGGTTGATCTCAACTGAAGTCAGTCTTCTGCTAACCAGCAGATCCCGCACATCAGTACATGTACCACATCTAATATCAAAATCCAATTTTGAAACTAATAGTGAACATGTTTATGAAAAACATACTTGAAGCCGGAGCCTTGCCCCGCCTTCACTTCCTTCATGTCTGCCTTGTCCATACGGCAGTCACGCTTCAGTGACCCTGTTTGCCACAGTTTAGGCAGACATCTTGGGATATGTCTTTTGTCTTCCAGAAGACTGTGATGATTTTGCCTTTGCCCCTTTTAGAAGCTCTGGCTTTGCCTCTTGAGCATAGCCATCAACTCTCCAGAGTTTACTCTTGGTTCATAATGAACCTGCCCCAGCTTTCGGGTAGAGACTATAAGATCAAATCTTTGGTAGTCTCGGCCACGTAGGTAATGCCCAGCTAACCTAGCTGATCGATGTCAGCAATCATCTGCGACACCTAGTGCTCGACAGATGTACCCTCTGACATACGTGAAAAAAAGAGCTTCTTTTGCAATTTGTACTTCTAAGATTTAAGAATAGATCTATGAAGATCTTTAATTTCATCATCATGGTACAAGGATCTAATCCTTAATTTTGACGACAAATTAAAGTGTCATTGCATCTAGCATAAAGGATTGAGCACTAAAGTTATCATCACATGAATCTTCCAAAGATCATGTTCTACTATTTGCTCAACTCCGGGCTTAGGCCCGAGAGTTTTCTATCAAATAGAATAACTTCTCAGTTCCCAGGACTATCCTGAGGTTCTATTCCCAATCTGAAAATTAAAGCCGTTTAAAGACATTTTTACCGGATTATGTTTTAAACGCTAATCTTTCAGTTATCTTGATTGCTATAGTCCAACTATCCAATCAACGATTTCGGGTACAATTGAATATAATGATTACTATAGTCTAACTATATAATCAACTACTATTTGATTGGTTAAATTCAAATATATTGATTACTATAATACAATTATATAATCAACTATAAATGAAGTAGTTTGAATACAGTCCAACTGTTAATTAAAACAACGATTAAATATTAGTCCAACTAATATATTTATGTAATACGAAAATGAAATGAGCGCGTATTGGCAAGTATCTAAACGAAATTGCAAATTTAATACTTGCCTCCCACTATTTTCGGCGAGCCTCTAACCCTCTGTTGAGTACTCGGGAAACCTAGTTTCCTAGTGGGCTAGGATCCCGTTAAATAACACACAACCTTGACTTTGGCCAACAAGCTGTATGATATTTAACTAGGTAGATCTCTAAGATCAATTGGATCTCATCCAATTCCTAGATCCAGTAGGTGGACATCCAAGTCTGAAACATATATCTAATATATGCCAATATATCCATATATTCCCTAACCTTTTTCCTCTGAATCAACTAAGCCTTGGCTTTGGCACAACAAACTTAATGATTCCAGTTAAGCGGGACCCATTGACCTTGGAAAGCTTCGTAATCGATGTCGATGGACAAGAAGTGATCTTGACTTTGGCCACCAAATCACAACTTGGACAATACATGCGATATGGAAAAAAGCCTTCATGATTCAAACACATATGCGATGGACAACGGTCTTGACTTTGGCCAATAAACCAGTGCCAATCTTGGATCTTGAGAATGAATCATTCAATGGAAGGAAAAACGCTTAATATTTGTTGAGGGTTTTTCGCGTAATTGGCAACCAATTAATTATCTTTGATTAGGTCTCATCATACACCCTTAAACATGCATTCTAAAAGCATAATAAGGCGCGATAAATAAATTAATAATGATATGCGGATGGATATCTCACAAATTGTTCCTAGAACAAATCTCTCAATTTCCTCTCTCCAGCTAGCACTATTCTTACTTCTACCCAATTACATGACACTTCTAAAGAAACCTCATTGTATTGAGGGAATAGGTGAGAAGAGAAATACAAAGAATCAAGAGGTAATAGGCTGGACACACAGGTCCAATTTAATAAATTCTAAATTTATTACAACAATTTTCAAAATTGCCCTTACCCATCTAATATCCATCCAATATACATTATTCATACATCACATCCATGTATTCACATAAAGCATGTTATCAATCAATCTAATCCAATTAATTAATCTGAAATTAACGAACATCCAATGTTCAAACAACGATTTGATTTGCGAGAGTCCAACTCGTTTAAGAATAAGTACTCAAAGTATGAATTCTTGAATTATATCAAACTAATATTAAATCCAATTTAATCCGTATTCAATACTAATTATTTATTTAATTCCAAATTAAATAATTACACTTTATTAATGAGCCTTTGCGACTTAGATTCTAAATCTAATCTTAACGGGTCTCAAATCCCAATTAACATCCAATGTCATTTAATTAAAGTCCAATGGGCTTTCAATTAATTTATAAGGCATGGACTTTGGCAACCAAAGCCCAATAAGGAATCACCCTTTGCCAAAAATCAATTTAGGCCCATTAGGCCCAATTAAATTTTAAGGTCCATCATATTATATTTGGACTTTATGGAAATGGTTTTAGGCCCAATTGGATCCAACCAATTATCTTAAACCAAACTTGGCCCAACCAAGCCCATTAAGCCCAAATACAACTTTATTGGCCCAATTCAGAATTTAGCCCAACTAATTAAATTCCAATATTCCCAATATCACAATTTAATTAACTAAAGTGTATAGCCATAATTAATTATTCAAATTAACATTTCCAAAACACCAATTTACACAATTAATCATGCTTTAATTAACCAACTTATGTCAACATAAATTGAAGCAAAAATAAATCTAACATGCTTCCATAACTCTCGGCAATTAGAGGATTTTTTTATATCAATTTTGATTTCAATCCAATTAAATCAAAATTAATATATCCCATGCATTTTAAACATATCCAATTGTCTAAAATTCAAAATCACCAAGAGCTAGGGGTTCTATCCATTCGGCCAAGGCATACAAATTGGGGAAAAAATAATCCTAATTCAATTTTTCACAATTCCAACAATGTACAAATCCAATTTAACATCATTCAACCTCAACCAAATCATCAATTTGAAGAAATCCTGCTCAAATCACAAAAGCCCCAAATAAAGTTAAGAACCATAAATTCCAATTTCACGCTTAATAACCGCTCTGATACGATTGTTGGGTTTTCTAGGTCAAACCAAGATCAATTAAGCGATGAAATGTGCGAATACAACAAAGTAAAGTAGCAGAAATACTCACTTTGTCGGCTTTTGCGATGCGAAGACAACAAAAATTCTACTCCAAGCTTTTCCTCCTTGTGTGTTTCGGCCAAGGTCCCTTTGTTGTGTTCTTCAAGCTCCAAGCTTTGTGAATGATTCCATGCTCATGAATAGGTTTCCCTATCACCTTTGTAATACTTCTTGATGTGCTAGCATCTTTGATTTTGAAGCAAAATCAAGAAGAAATGAGCCATAGGCTCACGGCAACAATGAGAGAAAATGAGAGGGCCATTCGGCCATAGTGAGAAGAGAGAGAGAGAGTTGTGTATTTGTTTCAAAAATAAATTAAATCTAATACCCAAGTCTATACAAAATTTGGTAAAAGCTTTTCCAAAAAGCAAAAACCAAAAACCAATTTTGGAGGCAAAATGGCATTTATTGCCCACAACCACCACCATCATGAATAGTGACTGGTTGTCAATCACTTAAAGGTGACTTGACTTCCATCACTAAAGTGATGTGTGATGCGACTAGCGATGTGACTTGTGGGACGCACATGATTCAAAATCGTAGTGGCCTCGCAAACATATTACGGGCTCGAGTTCGTTAATTCCTAATTAACGAATTTTCCATTGCGACGTAATTAAATCAAATTTAATTAAATAATTATGCCTAGTAAAATTACTATTCACGTCGCTAGCGAATTAATTCTAAATTAACTCGTTCGCCCGAATTAAAATCTAATTTTCATTCAGCGTTGAAATCTAATTTCGTATAATTTATCGAATATATTATTTTATCGATTAATTCCAAATTAATCGTTCTCTCTCTTTAAATAGTATTTTATCCCAGATAAAATATCTCTGTAATTAATCCTAGATTAATTTTTCTCTCTTATAATTAATCTGAGTTTAATTATGTGCGAGTCATACGTCATCGGTGAATCTTCGGGAAGCGACCCATGAGATCCCTGGATATGTTGGCAGTAAATCCGGTCGTCGGACTATCCGAACACGTACGTACCTAGTACTACGTTTTTACCGATTTACAAGATATGGTTGGCTTCTAGCAAATCACCGTGCCTACCCAATTCTCCAGAAATATTGTTAAAGGAATATATAATCTGTATCAGACGTAGTATACGTAGTATTGCGTATTGCGATCCAGTATCGAATGTCACATGCTAGGCTTGGGGCTGGAATTGTGTCTGCCCCGTACGAATCATATATTGGATCTCTGGTAACTAGTCTCTATAATCGGATAATCATGACCTAGTCATATTATCCCGATGACTACAGTACATAAGAGTACTAGTTTCGTATCCTACGTGATCATCATCTCCATATGACTGGAGTGATACTTCCATCTTGACATCACACCCCCAATACACTACGATTCTCAATATACCAGAAGAGGCGTACACATAACCTGTTAAAGCCCTGGATGACCAAAACCAAAGTACATTGATTGTCGCAAGTATTAGCGATGTAAGTCTCAGGTTAAGACCAAATACACCTACCCTGATTCAGACTTCCATAGACACATAGTCATACTACCAATGGAATTTCGAGGGGTCTATCCAGAGCGAAGCTGTTTCCATACCATCGGTAAACACAACCTCCTATCACACTTGCATAAGTATCCAATACTTAAATATATGAGAACTATGTCGCTATGCTCCCACAACGCGCACAAGTGCAATATCAGTCTATTCCGCATTATCGATGTCCAATCTCGATAATACTACGACTAGGGATATTTTAATGATTAAACCTTAGTGGATTAATAATGTCTCATATCTTATTAATCTGGAACTAATCATATGGACTTTTATCATTTATATATCCCGGTAATCCAATTACAAATGATAAAAGAGCAAATTCCTTTGTCACATAGTTAATTGTACAACAACACCATGTTCTGTACAAATAGTGATGCTATGGGTCATAATTGTCCAACAATAGCTCCAGCTTCAATCTAGAGTTCCAAACTATAATTTTACGTTTATGTCCAACATAAATATTTTGACCCAATCACAAGCATATTTTGTTTATGCTTTCAAAGTATCTGTACACAATTCATTAGCCTAATTTCAACTTCAAGTTATATTATTTTGTATCAATACAAAAACATAGCTTATTAGAGAAAATCAAACTTACTTAGTAATCTTGAACCAAAGATCTAATCTTCTTTTCATTGTCGAAAAATATAGAGAACTTCCAAAGTTTCTCTAAACACTTTTCTAGGCTTATTTTTCTTATGTTTGGCCTTAATGGTTGCTTGCTTAAAAACTTGCTTAAGCTTGCCTTTTATAATGAAACTTAAGTAATTTTTAATTAATAAAAATTTTAATCAATTTTTAGGTGGACTTAATCTAATTTGTCCAAATATGCATAATTAGGTGTGACTAATCACATTTATCTACCACTTTGATTTAATCCAATTACATCTAGACAAAGTTTAACCAATTGATTAGTTCATTGTCTATCACTTTGATTTAATCTAATTAAATATATAGACAAAGTTTAACCAATTGATTAGTTTATTGTCTACCATTTTGATTTAATCCAATTAAATCTAGACAAAGTTTAACCAATTTGATTAGCTCATTGTCTATCACTTTGATTAATCCAATTAAATTAAGCCAAATACACATATTATTACATATTTTATAATTACCAAAATATCCTACAATGGTAGAGACATTTATGAAATTACAACAAAGCCATTGTGTGATTTTGGAATAATCCAATTGGGTCAAAGTAAATAATTAATGTTATCCAATAACACTTAATTATTTTAATTGATAATTATAATATCAAATATTATTTATTATTAAACATTATCGGCTACCCAAGTACTCAACGAGTACACTTCATATTGTCAGACTTTCTAAGTCTAGACACGTTCGTCATATAAGCCTAGCTCATATGTACGCAATTCGGCCACCTCTGAATATGCGCAGAACACGAACAACCTTTTTGAACTATACAAGTCGAGGTCATCACATATGTTTAACAATCTCTCTGTTGTATGTATCCGAGTTGTGCTTAGGAAATATAGAATACACCATCAAGTTTCTAAGGCACACATCTCATATTGTCGACATGTTAACGATTCTTTTTAACTAATCAGAACACTATTTCTTATACATATGATCCACCTTAGGTGATCAGCTTTGGTCAAAGTCGTAAGGATCATGACTTACTCACATGGATACATAAACCCCTTATGGTACACATACGGGCCGACAGATCCTATCTTAATACGCACTTAATTAACGAGTGTATCGATCCATACCCAACGAACATCTAATGATCAGACCATGAAAGGTATCTGACATATATGGCATTAAAGTGTGGATGATCACACACAAAATCAATGTTATCATATAGTCAAAAGATCACATATGTTACTCAACTCGAGGAGATTCATATTGACGGTGGTGTGTACTTCCAACTATTAGGAATCACTTGTGAGTCATTCAGTATTCGCTCCAATAAATATCCACATGTCTATACGAGTTTCCCTTGCTCATAGTACATTGGATTAAACCATTGGAACTCCAATTCCAATATATGACATGTGCTAGTCTTCTAGGTTATAGAAATTCGACTGTATTCCAAAACCAACGACTAGGAATATTTACTTTAAGAATAGTTTTTAATGATACTATCACAATGTCGGACCACCCAATATCCAGTATTACTACATGACTATTCTAAGGTCGATGTCATTCTCAGCATACTTATATATCAATCTAATATGTTTATGACATAAATTACCATTAACATAGTTGAAATGAAAATATAGTTATTTTATTAAATAATAAAATATAATGTACAATACATTATTTAGATTGGTAACATCGATCCAAAAAAAATCAACATGTCAACTTTCACTAGTTTCTTTCTGTAGTTAATTTTCCTTTCAAGTATTCCTCTGCAGTTATAATTTATATTAATTCTAGTAAAACTTAGCTTGATAACTTAAGATTTATCATTCCAGTAAATATTTCTTTCTTAATAGTTTAATTTCTTATATCTTATTAGCATCCTCCAAGAATATAATTGTCTATCCATTTCAGACTGTAGAGAACCCATTAATGTTTACAATCATTTGATTAGAAGTCTGTTATTAACATTGAGAATTCACTCATCTGGCACGCCCAATAACACAACTATTAGAGCCAACAGATGATAAAAAAAATACAATTTCCATATTCAAATCAATGGCGACATTAGGAAACTGAGTGAGCATATCTCGCATGACTTATTCTTCGTCTTCTCCTCTTTTCTCGATTTATTTTTTCTCATTTCCCATTCCCCTTCTTTCTTCTCTCTTTTTTTCGTTGCCTCTTTGATGAAGATTTGGAGTCGTCCGAGCTCGATGGAGATTATGATGATGTGGGTCTATCCTCATTCTTCTTCTCTTCCCCATGGAATGAATCAACCGATCATTTGCATCCTCATTATTTTATATTAACGAATAAAAATATATACCTTCTAAACACAGGCACTTGTGTGAAAAACATTCCAAACCACGTCACTATTTGTAATTGTGAAACAATTCAAGGACCTAAACGTTATTGAAATTGATGAAAAATAACCATGTCCATGTTATGCAACAATAAAAACTTTGGTATTGATTATTTTGTCGGAATCCAGTTGCTTTGATACAATTCAATGTAAAACACTAAAAATAGTACTGTTTTGATCAAAAATTCTAGGTAATTCTGTATTCTTCATTTCAATATAGTGAAAATGCTAAAACCTCTTGTATATAATCTAGGTTGCGATAAATCAAGTAAATTATGTGTTCTTATATGATTGCTTATTGTTTTTTCTTATATATTGCTTTAGCCTGTGTTCCTCACACAAAGTGATGAATGAAGTAATGAGTTGGCTCTTCATAAGAAGCATATTTCCCAAAATAGCAGTAAGTCATTGATTTCTTTTACTCATAAGTCTTAAAATTCTTAGTGTTAAGAGAAAATAATATTCTCCCAAGGATGAAAAGGCCTAACATATCAAATGACGAAAATACATTATGTATCTAAGGACGAAAAGGTATGGCGTCATTATGGACAGGGATGAAGAAGGATTCGACCCAGAAAGACTCAACTCGGGATGATTCGGGAAACGATAAAAGAACGATGAGAGATAAATAGTGAAGGTACCATGCAGATGGCTAGCTATGAGTAGACGCTCTTACGGTTATGGCAGAGACAGGCAAAAACCCTCATGATCTATCAAGTTACCCAGCAGTTGCATGCATGATCCAGCTGTTGCACGTATGATCCAGTAGTTACATGTGATTATGGAACGTGTGGGCTTAATGGGCTGAAGAAGGCGAGACCGCTCGAGCGTTTGGTGGAGCCATGCACTATAAAAGGTTCAAGTGTAGAAAGAAAAAATGGAGGAAAAAGAAAAAGACTCGAAATGATCAAGTAGTTTAATTTCTTAGCTTTGTAATCTTTAGGGCTGTAATCTGTGTGCTTGTGACCCTTGGAGGTATTTTCTTAGAATCAATCACCCATTTTTGGGACTATGTCTCAAGTGGTTTAAACCTTACATGGGTATTAACAAAAAAACTGTGTACACAGTTTTTGGCGACCACAATGGGAGGATTCGGTGCAAGAAGTGAAGATGCCTCCGAAAAAGAATGCCCAGACTGGTTCAAGTACAAAGGAAAGGGGATTGGAACAACCCAACTAAACTCACGTTCCAACTGTAGTGGGCCATTTTGAGGGTTTAGCAGGAAACAAGTCGTTATGACACTATGAGAGAGTTCAACCCTAACGTGATGCGCACCTTGTTCGATGAGTTCACCCAGGACGTTGTTGAACAAGTTAGACTTCAAAATACTCATGTTATAGATAAGTTCATTTCGACTATCAATTCACATTATGAAAATATGGCCAAACACATGAGTTCATTAAATGAGCTAATGGCTAGATGTGTAAATGGGGGGACAATCCCATCAGGGATCACACCTCCTCATACGTTAAGTAATCATAAGGTTGGACCAAGTAATGTTCCTCCTCCACAAGGGGTTACTGCCCCAACAATGTCCTGATGAGGGGCAAATCTCGTTGGTCTTGGCCCACACCTAGGGCCGAACGTGATACAACATGAAGTAGTGTTGCCCTAAGGTTTACAAGGACAGAGCCAAAACCATGTCCCATTTGTAAGGGGACCACAACCACCACCTGTAGGGGTGTCATTTAATGGAAATGATATGTTGAGAGAACAAATGACAGAGATTCTCCAAAATCAATTTGGTTTGGAGGTAAGGCCAATTCGGCCGATATATCAGAAACCTTATCCGGATTGGATTGATTTAGCGTATCACTGGCCCAGGAATTATAGAATGCCATAATTCTATCTGTTCACGGGATCTGGGAAAGTTTCCACTATATAACATATAGGGCGATTTACTCTTCGGTATGGAGAGACGAATGATTTCCATAAATTGAGATTATTCCATGGTTCGTTATCAGGAATAGCTTTTTCCTGGTATATCAGCCTACCACCCAATTCGGTGGAGAACTGGCACCAAATAGAGCAGTTGTTCCATGCGCAGTTCTATAAAAATGAGTCTGAAGTGACCCTGGCCGATTTGGAAAATTTGAGACAATTACCAGGTGAGTAGGCCGAAACGTTTTTGCAATGATTTAAAGCGGCCCAAAGTCGATGCTATATACCCTTGTCAGAAAAGAAATTTGTAAAAATTGCTCAATGTTGTCTTAACTTTGACATAAAAAAAAAGATTCCAAGACCGAGAGTTTCAGGACCTTCTCCAACTCACCATTAGCGTAGTGAGGTATGAACGATTATTGAAGGAAGATGAGCAAATGAAGAATGCTAGTAAGGGGACTTATTATAGGAATACAAGCTATGAGGTAGGGGAAATGAATGTTGAATCGGCTGACCTATGTCTGGCCGAATTAATTAAGGGAAAATCATACGTCTGTAAGACGTGGGCCGAACCACGCCCAGAGATAGAAAATGATTAAAAAAGACTTTTTCTTTTGACATCACTAAAGTTGAAGCCATATTTGATCAATTATATAAAGATAAACAAATTAAATTAAGCGACCGCCACAAATTACCGAGCCCCGAGCAAGTTAGCGGCAAGAAATATTATAAGTGGCATAATGCATGGTCTCATTCAACTAATAGTTGCCTTGTGTTTCGGAATTTGTTACAGGATGCCATATAATCTGGATGAATAACGTTCGAAAAAAAGGACAAGATGGTTGTGGACGACAACCCATTCCCTAAACCATTGGAATTGAATATGATTAATTCTGACCTAACTGGGATGAATTTGCTAAAATTTAAGCTAGTCTTGGATGAAGATCAGAACGACCAACGCCCAAGTGCTCTTGAGAGGGTAGCGCTGCACCAAGAAGGAAAGATTCTGCATAATTTATGTATTCGTTGTCAAAACAATATAGAATGGATGAAATAACTGGAGGAAACTTGTGAAAGGGGTCCATTGAAAAGGGAGTCGGCAGCGTGGCATCCGAAAAACTTCGCTCCAAGGTTCCATGGAGAACACTCAAACTTCATCCAGAATATCAGGACTTTTAGGCCGAGGTTTCACCGGCCCAACGTTTGGCATTCATATAACCAACAAAGGATTTACTATGTTCCTGTGGATGAGATGACAAGGACACAGTTGAGGCGACATCAAAGGAATTATGGATGTATGATGCGCCAGTGATGTGAGGTGAAAGCTTCCACTGACCATGAAAAGTGAGGCCATGTCCTCCCAACTGACACCCTTATGAAAAGAAGGTTGGTTATGGATGCTAAGGATGGTAGTGGTGAAAAGGAAATCAGTCCGGACTGTAAAGACTAAACCAAGTTTGACCGATGATACAAACGGGATGAGACGGACGATGAAAAACCACCCATTGTTATTCATTTTGGCAGCATGCCTCCGGTTGTGGCTAATCATTACTTGCTGTCTAAAAAGTTTAAACGGGACAATGATAGGACCCCTGGAAGGAGTGAAGACATCTATGACGGGGAAGAGACAGGATTTGTAACACTTACCATGGAAAGCAATGAGGTATCGGATAACGAGCTGACAGATGTAAAAGAAGAAATAGATGTAAGAGCCGAAGCATGAAGAAGGGGGATAACATAAAGTCGGCTTCTTAAGGAGTTATACGAAGCCGGAAATCCAGCCGTGGGGACACTAGGGGAAGATTTGGGACGATCCATGTATCTCGTGCTGTACGAAAAGCCCAAAATAAAATGGATTGTAACCAGAGCAGAGAAACAGATGATACTCGCCAGTGATACATCATACAACAGCTTGGCTACATTGCCACCTTCCCGATGGGGTGCAGAGGAGGATTCACCTTGAGAAAATGTAAGTGATGGGCAAACAATAGAAATAGGAATATTTGGGAAAGTGACGTTCCCAAAACCGCCACAGCAAATGACAAAGCATCTCCGACCATTGTACGTGAAGGCAAAGACAAATGGAATACCAGTTACCAAAGTGTTGATCAACAATAGGGCGTCCATTAACGTTATCCCAGTTAGGATGTTGGGATGATTAGCGAAGTCAGAGGCCGATCTCATCCCTACGGAGGTAGTGCTTACAAGCTTCAATAGGGGAGCAACAACAGTTAAATGAGTCGTATCATTAGATCTACAGGTAGGGAGCACCACTAAGACAACTGTATTTTTTATTATAGACTGACCAACCACGTATAACATGTTTTTGGGATGATTGGATTCATGGTAGCCGATGTATACCTTCTTCTCTCCAATAACGCTTGGTTTTTTAAAATCAGAAGGATGAAGTGGAAGTAGTGCACGACGATAATAGACTTTTCGCAGCAGAAACAAATTCGGCATAATTTTTCATGTATGAAGGGAATTACGGACCGACCTGAGTGTTAGATGAAACGGGGAATCCATTCGTAGTGGCCCAAAATGACGAGCCATACACTGCAGAGTTATTAAATAATTTATTCGTACAAACAAGGCCAACTATAGTGGCCTTTGAAAGGCCAGCATCCGGCCAGGAAACCAGCAATTCAAATGAAGAAGGGCGAACAAATTAAAGAACAAGCCGCACTCGCGGCCACCAGAGCCAACTTAATGGCTTATGTAAGGGAACAAGAAATCGATTTCGATACCCAGTCTGCAATCTCGGCCTTAAAAGGAAAATTGATACCGCATCATATGGAAGATAAATAAAAGAGGCATACATGGTGGATTGTTTGGACGAACGATCAAAGGAACTGGGTGAACAACCAGGGGAAAAGAAAAATATTTAGAACACACTCTGGATGAACATAAAAAGATGAGCATTACAAGGGCATAAGATGTTTTAGAAGAAGTGGACCTAGGAGATGAAGGCGACAAGCGCAGTACTTATATCAATAAGAAACTTGATACCTAGTTACGTGAATAATTAATTTCTCTCTTAAAAAAGTATAAAGATTGTTTTGCTTGGGACTATGAGGAATTGCCTGGTTTAGATAAATTTTGTTAGAGTATAGGTTGTCTATTATACCAAACTACAAACCATATAACAACCCCCCAAGAGGTTTGCACCCAATGTCTTACCTGACATTAAGAAAGAAGTCGAACGTCTATTAAAGCCAAAAATCACCAGGACGGCCAGGTATGTAGAATGGTTATCAAATATCGTCTCAGTCATGAAGAAGAATGGGAAGTTGAGAATCTGCATAGACTTTAGAAATTTAAACTTGGCAACGCCAAAAGACCAATACCATATGCGTATGGTAGATTCTTTAGTAGACTCCACCACGGGATACCAAGTGTATTCCTTCATGGATGGGTATGCATGGTATAACCATATTTATATTACCGAAAATGACATTAAAAAATGGCTTTTAGATGCTCGGGGTCTTTAGTATGTTATGAGTGGGTATGGATGCCATTCGGTTAAAAATGTCGGGGCCACTTACCAACAAGCTATGAACTTAATCTTTCATGACATGTTTAATGATTTTATAGAAGTTTATGTAGACGATATAGTGATTAAGTCTATGGCCATTGATGAGCATGTTAATCACTTGAGAATGGCTTTTGAACGAATGAGAAAGTTCAAACTAAAATTAAACCCTGCCAAATATGATTTCGGGGTCAGCGCAGGGAACTTTTTGGGTTTTCTAGTCCATCAGAGATGAATTTAAATTAACGTCAATAAATCTCGGGTGATCATGGAAGCCAAACCTCCCAAAACAAAAAATAGTTGAAAAGGTTCATAGGGCAAGTCAATTTTTTAAGAAGATTCATTTCGAATTATACAGGAAAAACTAAAGCCTTCTCATCTCTACTGAGGCTAAAAGAAAATGATGATTTCGTCTGGACAGAAGAGCATCAAAGAGCCTTGAAAGCCTGAAGAACTATTTAGCAAAACCGCCGATAATGGTACCCCCGTGCCAGAACGGCCAATGAAGCTTTACATATCTATCGAGGAGCAGCCCGTAGCTGGAATGATCGCGCAGGACGATAACATGGGTGTAGAAAGAGCCATTTATTATCTCAGCAGATAATTGTTGAAATATGAATGTAATTACTTTCCAATGAAGAAATTGTGTTTAGCTTTGTATTTTACATGTACTAAATTACACGCCTATCTTAGGCCGACTACTGTGTATCTAGTTACAAAGATCAATATAGTGAAATACATGTTCTCTCATCCAATTTTGCATCAAAAAGTAGGGTTTTGGTCTCTTTCGTTGTCGGAAATTGACATACGGAACAAACCCCAAAAGGTCATAAAAAACCAAGCCCTTATCGATATTTTAGCTGATCACCCTTGTTTAAGCATAACCAAAGAAATTGAAATGGAAATAGGTGAATACAGCTTAAAACCATAGACGATGTACTTCGACGGGTCTAGCACATTGAAGGGGGCAGGAATAGGAATAGCCTTTATCAGTCCTTTAGGAGAATTATTTCGTTTCATCATCACATTGGACGAATGGCACCAATAATCAGGCCGAATATGAGACTTTAATATTTAGGTTGGAGATACTCTTTGATATGAGAGTAAGAAATGTGTCCATTAAGAAAGATTCGCAACTAGTAATTTAACAGGTGATGTGGGCCTTTAGATGCCAGAGTTCGTCAGTCATGGCATTGTTAGAAATAGCCTAAGAATTATTAGATAAATTTGACTATATGGAGTTAGAGCACATCTCAAGGACGAGAAACGAGATAGCTAATGAGCTAGCCCAAGCAGCCTCAGGGTACAAACAGATAAGAACTGATAGTATGTGTGGAATGGGAGAAATTAAACAAGCTCTAGTAAGGCGAATGAATGAAGTGGACGTTTTGGACATTGAAAGCCAAGACGAGAACGATTGGAGGAGAGAGATCAAAGATTTCTTAAAGAACCCGGAGAACGGAGGAAATCGAAAGCTAAAACTGAAAGCTTTAAACTTTGTGGTGTAAGGGGATGTACTATATAAAAAGCACCAAGATGGTTTATTGTTAAAATGTGTAGGATCGTCAGAAGCCAAGACTATTATGGCTGAGGTGCACGAAGAGATCTGTGGGGTCCATCAAGCCGGTGTAAAAATGAGGTGGTTAATCATAAGGAGTGGATATTATTGGCCGAAAATGGGAGAGTCCTACGTAGTATATGCGAATGGGTGCATAGCTTGTCAGAGACATGGACCCATACAATGAGTGTCGGCAACAGAAAAGGCCCCCGTCATTAAACCATGACTATTCATAGGATAGGCGATTGATTTGATAGGGAAAATCTATCATGCATCTAGCAAGAGACACACCTTTATCATCATCGCCACAGATTTCTTTACCAAGTGGGTCGAAGCAATCCCAGTAATAGACATTTCCCAAGAACAAATCATCAAGTTTATAAAATAGCATATCATTCATCGATTCGGTATTCCTCAGAGATTGATGGAAGATCATGGGACTTCTCTGAATGGCGAAAAATTTAAGTGTTTCTTAAGTGAATATAGGATCCAGTTAGTAAACGCTACACCATATTACCCTCATTCAAATGGTCAGGCAAAATCATCCAATAAAATCCTTAAATGTTTGATTCGAAAGATGATAACAGACAATACTAGGCAGTGGGACGAATATTTGAGTCAAGCTTTATGGGCATCTAGGACATCACCTAGAACGAGTACCTCAGTCACGCCATTCCAGCTAGTGTATGGTCAAGAGGCCGTATTACTGGTTGAAGTCAATGTCAAATCTACAAGAGTGGCGTTACAGGAGAAATTGACAAAAGAAGATTATGGTGAAGCCATGATCCAAAATCTATTATAGTTGGATGATCTTAAGTGTGATGTCATTAACCGCTTGGAAGCACATAAAGCAAGGATGGCTAAAGGGTATAATCGAAAAGTATCGTTCAGGAAATGAGAGTTAGTATGGAAGACAATACTACCATTGGATACTAAGGCCCTGTATATGGTAAATGGTCGCCCAACTGGGAAGGCCCTTTCGAGGTGGAGAACGTATTGTCAAATGGAGCTTATCATTTAAGGAATTTGAATGGAGAAATGCATGTTAAAGCGATAAATGGTAAGTACTTGAAAAAATATGTGTCTTCATTGTGGGAATATGAGAATGTAGCATTCCACATATAGAAATCACATAAATAAGTAAATCAATTAAAAATTAAAAATTAAAAATTGATAAATAAAATTAATATATTTTCATTGATAATGGACGATGTAACGCCCTAGTAAATTACAAGTCATAAATAATGGACGATGCAACATCCTAGCAACAAATAAATAAATACAAAATCAGTTATTGGACGATGGTCGTCAGAAGTCTTTAGTGGATTCCTTGTCCTTCAAAACTGTGAATGCTTCTCTTAACTGATGCCACTCCTTCTGCATCTCCCTATCAGCTACCGTTAGATCGGCCAGGCTCTTCTCAAAATCAATTTGAGCCAAGTCTTCATACTCTACCAAAAAGGCATTCACCTCTGTTAATTGAGCAACAATGGCCTTCCTCTTGGCCTCTTTCCTCATACGGCTCTCTGTAATAAGACGCTGGATTTCCCTTAGTTGTCGCTCTAAGTCCAGCAATACTGATTCCTCAATCATCATTTCATATGTGGTTTCCCGTAAAGACTGGCGAAGAGTATTAAGGGAATCACGGAGGCCTTCTTTCTTTTCCACTGAAGAATGAAGCCCGACCTTTTGACTATGTATACATTGATAACGAGGAATGAGGGCCGCTACTTCATTCTGCAAGTCTTGGATGAAGAGCCGATTCTCCACCGGTATAGGAAAAACAGGAAAAACCAACAGTTGAGAAAATTCAGAGGAAATCTTTTCTAGCTTGAGCATATTCTCTGACAGAGCAGCCTGACCGATATCCAGCACAGTGAATGAGGCATATTGACCAATGACTTCCCAAATAGCCTCCAAGTTCGTGGTTACTCAATCTAAGGACGAGGAAGGTTGAGAATGAGTAGAGGTCAGCCGATCGAGGCGGTCCAAAATGTCCTAGACTGATTCCAGAAATGGATCGGGCACTTGTTTACAAAAAAAAGGGTTAGCGAATGAAAGCCGAGGAAGTTATGCAAATAGAAAAGAAGTATTTAAGCTTCGGGCATGAAACTGGAACTTGATGGCTCATCCGCGGCCGTCATGGGAATGTCACCAGGGGGTGATACGGACTTTCGCATATGAGATAAAGGCGAAGGGGTATGAGACATTGCCCGAGGGGATGACGGCGGAGAAATGGGGGATGGTGGCCGTTCGGGTGAAGAAGACCGGGGCAATGAAATATCGAAAGAGGAATAGCTTGGTCTACCCGATGACTTGGTCTAGGTTCTGTAGAAGAATAAGAATCAGAAGAGTCAGTAACATGTATAACCTCAATATCTTCATGTATTCCTATGATGATATCCGCCTTAAAAGGGGACCTAGCCTCTTTCAACATATCCAATTCGGCCAGACTGGATAGGCCATCTATGTCCCTATAGCACCCCCCTAAGTTCCAGAGGAAATCCACCTATGAATCAAATGGACAACCCGCTCAGGATGGAATCGAGAAGGCTCATCATCCGGCTCTTGCATAATAGAGACAGGAGTGTGCAATGGACGATATTCGAAAAAGGGTCGTCCATTAAAATCTCATATATGCGCGGGTACCTACTTCCCAGTACTATATTTAACCCCGTACCTTGGGGATTTGTCATGATCGATGGGTGTTCGGTTGCCCCACCCTCCTCTGAGGGGTGTTGGACGATTGGGATTTCAGGCGATGAAGTTTGAGCCGGCGCAGCCATGTCGGACGGTTGTTTGGTCTTGGACACCTATATAAGGAACAAGAAATAACCATTAAAAAAAGCATACCTTAGCCCGACGACGCAACACGGGATCATCCGAATCAAAACTATGAGCCGGTGAGGAATGTTTCCTTTTAGGATGTTTGGAACCTGCCTTCTTCGGCCCAGCTCTCTCAACGGGTTTCTTCGGCCCAGCTGGTTCAGAAGGTTTAAGGGAAAAGGGAATGCTAGAAAATACTAGGGAGGAAGGCAAGGAAAAAAGTTTTTCACGGCTGGCTGGCCAAAAATGATCAAAAAGAGGATGGACAGATGTACAGAGAGAGAAAGAGTCACAAGAAAATGAAGGTAATAAAGACCGCACCTCAAACAAGCATTGATCGATGTCTGAGAGTGAAAGAACCTTGAAACGCTCTATTGGAGTGGAGCGAGAGTAAAATAATGGAAGAGGCCATCCTTGAACAAGGCCGAATTGACGAGCAGTGAAGTTAGGAGAATACACTTCTACCCCAGCCTTGCCATTTGCTCCAGTTAAGATGTCATGAATCACATCGCGGGTACATAAAAATTTATGCCAGATATGATTAACAAATTCATCTCCATCTAACTGTGGAAGTTCATGAACGAACGAAGAGCTGTCGCCCAAGGAAAAAGGAAAAAAAGAAGGAACCCGAGAAAAGGGAATAAAAATAATCAAAAATGGTATAAGGAAGGAGAGGAGTTAGCCCTAATTGGGCGAATAGAATGCCAGCGCATGGAAACGAATGGTTTGACTCAATAGAACCGAAAACATGGAAGTAGGCCCTGAGCCAAAGTTGGACGAGCCAAAAAAGCCAAAAAAAGTAATAGGCGAAGAGCCGGACCGTAGCTGTTTTTGAAGAATGGCCAGGCCCCGATAAACAGCAGCCAACAAAAAAGAGCATAGATATAAAGGTCGGCCGTTGGCAACGTCCTAAGAAATTAGAAGATAACCCGCCATAGTTTTCTGACTAGGCACACAAATGACATATTTACAAAGCTAATAATGAATGAAAGCGGTACGCTCCAATACCATAACCGGACCGGTCGACTCTAAGAACGCACGAAAGAAAGCAGAAGAAGAAGAGAATGACGAAGTGTCCATCTGAGGAGGAGGAAAACGAAAGTTGGTACGGTAGAGATGGTTGCACCCAAAGGAGCCAACCTGGTCAGGGCACTGATATCACGAAGTGTGATGGTCAAGGGGCCGGAAGAGAAAAGAAAGACATTGTAATCAGAAGACCAAAAAAGTAGTGATGTGGGGAACAGATTTCGGTCAAATGGAAGCAATACCAGGGAAATCTCTATGAAAGAGAGCATACCACTAATTTCAAGAAAAGTGTGGGTGTCTACGTCTCGAATTAGGAATTAGGTTTAGGCCAGGTACGGATGGGATTGGACTGAGTAAGAGGAGAAATGCTCAAAGGTTCTGAGAGGGTAAAGTTAGAAATAGAAGGGAACAGCTGGGCCAATGGAGTTGTGGCAATGGCTGCATTACTAACAAATATGGGGCCCAGAGAGCACAATTAGTGGGTTTCGTCGAGAGTGTGGACCCTTAAGATGCCAACCGAAGGATCGTCCAAGGCGGCCTGGTAATCTTCGAAGGTCGAGGTAATTTTCTTCTTGGGAGCAGAGGAAGAAGACGCTATTGTAGGAAGGCTAAATGATTTGCAGCAGTGAAAAGATGAGGAAAAGTAAAACAGTGAAAATAGAGGAGTTAGGTTATATAGCCAAAAAGAAAGTTCGCCCTATGATAAGTGGCACGACCCAATTCGAGGGAAGAAGAAAGAGCGGAAAAATAGAGAGGCTGTGTCAGACGCGATGTGACGTGGATATGACGTGAAAAATGACACATTAATTAGCGTAATGATGGTTTTTTGACAATATATAATTGAAAAGGTCACGTATTTATTAAAGAAGCGATGGATTTGCATGGGGAATGTAAGCAACAGGCCTCGAAACACACAAATGATGGTGAGAAATAAAGGCGAAAGGTCAGCAGGCCGAACCAGTAAAGCGGTCAGTGGCATGAACCAAACTTTACATGCCTGGCTTGATGGAGTTGGTGCATGGAGTGCCAATCCGAATTGTATATTTTATTATTTATTAATAAAATAACTACATTTTCATTTCATACCTTATAATGGTATTGTCATTACGCGTATTAAATTTATGTATAGATATGCTAAGAATGACATCGACCTTAGAATAGTCATGACACTAGGTGTAAACTATTCTTAAAGTAAATATTCCTAGTCGTTGATTTTGGAATACGGTCGAATTCCAATAACCTATAAGACTAGCACGTCGTATATTGGAATTGGAGTTCCAATGGTTTAACGCGATGTACCATGAGTTTTGAAAACTCGTATAGACATGTGGTATTCGTTGGAGTGAACACATAATGACTCACAGGTGATTCCTAATAGTTGGAAGTACACACCACCGTCAATAGGAATCTACTCGAGTCGAGTAGCATATGTAATCCTTGGACTATATGATAACATTGATTTTATGTGAGATCCTCCACACTTTGATGCCATGTATGTCAGAAACCTTTCATGGTATGGCTTCTAGATGTTCGTTAGGTGTGGATAGGGATGGCAGGCAGACCCAGACCCGGACCCGGCCCAGGTCCGCATGGACCCGGAAGATCCGGGTCCGGTTAGACCCGGATCCGCTTTAAAAAATTACGGATCCGAGTCTTGTTTTAGTGGACCCGCACCATACCGGGTCCGGATGCGGGTCCGGATAATTCCGGACCCGGGTACCCGGGACCCGGTAAAAAAAAAACAAAAACAAAAACAAAACTGATTCACTGTGAACTTAACCCTAAATTAATCCCTCATTCGACTCATTCTGTCATTCATTCCCTCTCAGTCTCAAGTAGTTCAAATGCCACGCTGAAGCTGAGCTCCAAGGCACGGTAATGAAATGGGTGAGATGATTTGCCATGTGAGTTAATGCAATCAGGTCCTAAGGTGCTGACTCGACATATTTTTTTTTAATCGTCGACAACATCAGTGGTGCAGGTATAATCGGGCAAGCTTCAGAAGATGCAGTTGCTTATTGACTTAATTCGTTGCTTCTTGCTTTCATTTGTAAATTTAGTATTTTTTTTTCCTTTTTCATTTATGAAGTTAGGAGTGCAGA
This sequence comes from Zanthoxylum bungeanum, assembly GCA_019454045.1. Taxonomy (NCBI): domain Eukaryota; kingdom Viridiplantae; phylum Streptophyta; class Magnoliopsida; order Sapindales; family Rutaceae; genus Zanthoxylum; species Zanthoxylum bungeanum. The sequence goes on along the minus strand of SKCR01003364.1, from coordinate 45,782 downwards.
TTTTGATTTTTTGAATGATCAGGGTAATTTCGTTTCAATTTCTGTCAAGTTTTCATTTGTTAAAATGATCAAAAACTCAAATGTTTTTATTGGTAAAAAAAAACTGGGCAGTTGCGGATCCCGGGTCCGGATCCGGGTATACCCGGGTCCATTCCGGGTATACCCGAGTCCATTCCGGGTATATCCGGGTCCGGACCCGGAAGTGCTTAACCGGGTCCATATGCGGACCCGGGTCCGTCGACTCACTTGTGGATCCGGATCCGGGTCCGGATCCGGAATTTGCCATCCCTAGGTGTGGACCGATGCACTCAATAACCGAGTGGGAAGCAAGATAGGATCTTTCGTCTCATATGTGTACCATAAGGGGTTTAGGTATCCATGTGAGTAAAGTCATGATTCTTAAAGACTTTGGCCAAAGTCGATCACCTATGGTGGATCGCATCAGTTGTAAAGAATCGTGGACATGTCGACATGAGATGTGCACCTCGGAAACTTGACGGTATATTCTATGTTTCCTAATCATAACTCGGATAGCCTATGACGGAGGGATTGTTAAACATATGTGATGATCTCGACTTGTATAGTTCAGAAAGGTCGTTCGAAATCTTCACAAATTCGGAGGTGGCCGAATTGCGTACATATTAGCTAGGATTATATGACGAACGTGTCTGAACTTAGAGAGTCCCAATATGAAGTGTACTCGTTGAGTACTTAGGTAGCCGATTTATTTTTGATAAAAGATAATATTCAATATTAAAATTATCAACTAAGATAATCAAGTGTTATTGGATAACATTGATTATTTACTTTGACCTAATTGGATTAATTGGATTAAATCAATAATTACACAATGGCTTAAATGTAAAATCATAATTATCTCTACCATTTGAGGATATTATGGTAATTGTTAGTATGTAATAATAGGTGGTTTTGGCTTGATTTAATTGGATTAAATCAAAGTGGCTGTTGGGGTTTTGGGGAAAGGGCGCAGCGGAAGCGCGGTTCGGGCGAAATCGTAATTTAAATCTTTTTCAAATTACTGGATAAATTATTCAATATCTAATATGAATAATTTATTCATATTTCACCTAAACCTATTTATTCGAAATTAAATAACGACATAAATGTGTATGGAACGTTGCGCAACCTTTACGAAAAATATTTTTCCGCAAAATGACGCAAAATGCATTTTTGACCGAACCGACCACCCGACACTTATGGGGATTGCCCAGGTCAGCCCCAATAGTGTTATGGCAGTTCATGGGCTGCCCGAACAGTGACAAATTCACTGTTTGGACAGCCGTCACTAGGTTGGCTCAAAAGTCACCCGGTAACGCCGTTTTTCACTGTTTTCGCTTATTTCAACTCCGAAATACTTTCCGGAAATTGTTCCAACTCTTAAAACACATCCAAAATATTCACAAGACATCATTTTAATCACCAAAACAGAATAAACTCCAGGTCTAATCCAGAACAGAAAAATGCCAAATTTCATGCTTTAAATCCAATTTTCAAGATTAATCCAATAATCTACAACACCAATCAAAGTCACCGTGAATCACCCAAGAAAAATTATAGGTGTTACAAGAGTGGTCATAACACTCTAGAATAGGAACATGTCATCAAATGAATAAATTGGACCAAAATTACAATAATTTCATCCAAATATACTTCACACATGCACACAAGCTTCCAATTCATCCACCACAACCAAAAACCCCAATTTTTCAGAATTAAAGGAACCCTAGAACTATTCCAAGAATTCAATAAAACATGAAACAAAATTTACAAGCTGGGGTTATAGAAGGTTACCTTTTAATCTCTTGTTTTCCAAGCTTTTTCTTGAATTTTTCCTTCATTTCTTCATGATTTGTTCAAACCAAATCTTAGGGTTTATTTTTGGAGGTTGTTCGGCCATATTTGGAGAATGGATGAAGAAGAAAAAATTTTCCCCTTTTGAAACCTAATGACCGACTCACCAAGGGCATTTTTGTCCTTTGGAAAATTTTAATCAAATTAAATTATAATTAACTTTATGATAACCAATCAAATTAGCACACATAAAGTATAATTAAATCATGCCATACGTTCCAATAATAATTAAACAAATTTCATAACATTTATGAAAAAAAAAAGTTTATTAATTAATCATTTAAATATTTAACATTTAAATATCCAAATAATCAATTAATATAACTATTATTATATATGTATTTTTATTTACAATAAATAACAAATACATATATTTATGGCATGTGTCAAAATCTCATTTGACGATTAATTAATGTGTATCTAATCGTATTATGTATCAAATATAAATACACAGTAATTATGATTGACTAAAATTGCCCATATGCATGTGTTTTCGTTTAACCAATTAAACGATCCGAATTAACTCATTTAATCCGGTGAAATATTATGAATAATCTGTATTATTCATAACGCGTTGCCCAAGTGCTCAACGAGTACACTTCATATTGTGTGACTCTCTAAGTTTAGGTTTATCTGTCACGAAATTCAATTTCGTGTCCATAATTCACCCACTCATGAATTATGACGACCACGGATAATCTCGCTAAACTATACAAGTCGGGTCATTGCATATGTATGATCCCTCTGTCAGAGGCTATCCATATTATACATGGGATATAGACGAGAACGTCAAATCCATTCGGTATAATATATTCGACTTTCAATTTATGATCTCTAAATAACACTCGGAACTGATTTCTGAAGTTATACCACGGTCATGGATTTACTAGATCTTAAACACTTGTAGGATGTCTATACCATGTACACAGGACTGACGGATCCTCTCTTGATACGCACTGGATATCATGAGCATCAGTCAACACCCAACGAACAGGCGAAGGTCTGATCATGAATAGATCGTTGACGTGACTGCCATCAAAGTGTAGAGGATAGCTTATATATCACACTGTGGTATCTCAAGTTAAAGGACCACTATGCTCGCTCAACTCGAGAAGATTCCTATTGACGTTGGTGAACCATCTATTAGGAAATCTTCAGTGAGTCGTTCAGTGTTTATCAAATAAACACCTACATGTCTATACGAGTCTCCTGAGACTCATGGTTCATTGGGATAAACCATTGGACTAAGTCACGATATACGACATGTACTGGTCTCAGCGGATTTTACTAACCGACCCGTGTTAGTAAATCTTGACCAGGAACTTTATTTAAGGATATACATCTTATAGTGTCATTCCCAATGTCAATTACAAACTACGTTGTAATTGCGCACTATATTATAAATCATAGGGTCTTTGTCTAATATACACGTATCACTAAACCAGATTTAGTTTCGATCTAATCATAATCAGATATCTAATCGTAATTAGATCGAATAAGTGTATGAAAGAAAAGTGTGCTACCATTAAATTAGTAATATTATGGAAAATAGAATCGCTCGTATTTATGAATCGGACATAAATACGATCCGAATTGGCACTCTGAGCACCAACCCTAACAATTTCTCCCACTTGCTCTAGTGCCAATCCATGGTATCATACATACATCTTAATGTATATCACATACTCTTGGCCCTCAAGAGCTCACCTGGCACTCAAGAGGTAGGCAACAACAAGTAAGCCCGCTTTAACAAATTGAGTCTGTCCAACAAACTCAATCATTTTCCTTAGCCAACATCATTCATATTTTGTAGAATCTAAATTCCACATCAATATGACTCAGACGCTCTATCAGTATTGTGTTATAGCTACTAAGTTGTCTATGTATTTAGAGATCAAATTCAAATACTATGAGACAACTGCAAGCACTACACTAATATGAAAACTTCTAATCTATAGGGTCACTTTGCAACTTCTTAAGTCAATACTTCATAAGTTGCAACTGATTCCACTAATTTAATAGAATCAATGGTGACACTCCCACTGCATCTTTTCTGACTTTATATGACATAAACCATCTAATGTCATAATTAGGATCAAAACTAATATGACCTTATGGTTGCAGACTAAATTCTCCATGAACTAGAAACTCGTTCTTAATATCTCAAAGATCACAAAGAACATGTTTCAAGATCCATCTTATGGTCTGCATCATATCAAAATAACTCATAACAATTACGATTAAATTGATATCTTTAATCGCACATAATATAGTATTCTTTATGCAATCATCATATGATGCATCAGATTGACTAGACATTCTAATGAGTTTCTCTTTCGACAAATGAATCATCATTTACGAAAGATGAATACTATATATAAAAGACACGTTAACTGTCAAACAGTTATACTAACTATCATACATATAGTCTTATTGTGTCCTTTATTAGATCATATCTAATATGCGTCTAATGGGAATATCTCACAAGTCTCTTAGTTTTATATCATCTATAAAACGTTACATCAAATATATTAGAGACTACTCTCACTGCTTTCACGGAGAAAAGAAGACTTAAGTAAACGTTTTACTTCACTAACATCTCATTATTACTTTAATAATGCTAATGTCGTTAGGATATATAACACTAGAAAGAAATTTGTATGCTCCCACTGACCCTACTATCAAATATGTATTCTCTGTGCTTTGATAAAATCAGACAATCTGACTGTATCAAAATTAGAGAACACAGATTTTCGGAAAGCTTATCTGAGTCTACAATAGGATCCATAAGCTAGTATATCAAACTTTGATCTGAGCAGAATACAAACTCTAGGGCTGTTCTAGAATGGACTCTTCAAACAAAGAAATCACGACGGATCTCTCATTCGAAGAAAACATTCAGGAATGCCACTTTGCATTCTTTAGCTAAAATATAGTTTAATATCAACATTAATCAACAGATCTTTAATTGTTCAATTAGTGCGACTAAAGACAGGTATTCTCAGAATCTACAATGGACTATTAAGGATAATCTTTCTCATTGTCATACTATAAAGGTCAAACCTTTATCATGCTCACTTTGCTTTTGTTGTGCAAAAAATTTGCACATTTTATGAACGATTCATACTGAAAGCTCAATCAAGTTCAAAACTTGATCGCAGTAAGCTATGAACAATCTTAGATCTATGGTACAATGGTAATTTCCGAAATCGATATCAAATATCGCTCCCACTATAAGTTATAGGATAATTTTCTTCGATAAGAAAACAACAGAATCATTAAGTATCAAATACTTTGTAAATGATTCTGACATCCTATTGGACTTATACGGAAGTTGTCTAGGGGTCATTTCATCTTATTAATTATGTAGTTCCATTACAGTTTGTCATTCTCACATTTAACTTCAATATGTCAAGTCTTTTCTACAATCGTCAACATATGATGTTACACACCAAGTAATAAAATAATTTTATTACTCGGGATCGTAGAAAAGATATTATATCAAATAGAATAAAATATTCTATTAAATATAATAAATGATAAACCTTACTTTTACCTTCGAGGCGCAATTACTTTCAATTATATAACAATTATATAAAAGAAAGTTTCAATTCTCAAACTTTTCAAGATTCGAATTTTCTACCTATACATATCATATATGTAACTGTAGAAACGAATGAAACCTTAATTAAATGGATGAATTAGTGTTACTGGAGCATAAACCCAAGAGTATTGAAACTAATTCGGTAACACTCAATATCAACTAATCAAATCATATAAGATTCAATTACTCCCACTGACCAATTCCATCAAGATGGAATCGTGGAAGTTTAATATTGAGTAAGAATCACATTCATTAAATAACTTTAGAACTAATTGCCTTTAATTCATATGTTTGATCATATCAAATATCTTTGAACAGTTCAAAGATTCACTATGAACCATTCAAAATATTCTATCCGCGTTTCATCAAAAATATATTGAAAGTTCTCGAACCATTCAAGACGTTCAACATGTTTTCTATTAGAAACACGTAACTAAGTCATGACAAATCATTAACTAAGTTACAAAGTGAAGAAAACTATCTAAGGCAATTTCTAATTTATTAAACTGCATACATCCAATGTATTAGTCTAATAAATCTTGTGGTCCAATGACGATCATTGGTTAAATGAGATTTAATCACATCTTGAATACAATATTCATTAAATGGATAAGGATATGTGGTGTGAACTTATATCAGACTATCATTTACCATAAGGAACAAGCATCTAATGCTTATATGATAAAAACTCATAAATCACGGTTCTAAGTTATTTAGTTAACCGAATATTTTCTTAATGTTTATCTTTTCATTACTGATACTACTAGTCATATTAAAATATGTAACAACTGTTTATATAGAACAAGTAACTATCCAATAGTCACAAGTTCTAATATCAAATATCAAAACAGTTATTAAACATTATTTTAAATAACTATATGGGAGGTCCGGTATCCAATACCTACAGTTGTCGTATTGCGAGAATCGATATTCTTTGTACACAACTATACACATCTCCTTTCTTAAGCTTTATAATTTACCTTCAATTATTCACAACAATTGTAAATAATTGATTAGCAAACTGTGTCAAACACGTGACTTCTATAAGTCACTAAAGCCAAGAAACGTCATTATAAGATAAACAAAATACTAATGGGGTTTTCTTAATGCCAGTCAAGAATCTCGAGACATGAACTAATTCGTGTCAATTGTTACTACACAAGAAACTATTCTCTCTAGATAATTATATCCTAAAATAGAAATTTATTTAGATTACTAATCGTGACTTAGTAACTAAGTCACTAACCATCTTGATTTTTAAGAAAATCGGAACAACAGTTCCCGATGGTTTGAACTAATCTAACAATATCTAAGTCTACTGTCATTCTAGAACCTATTCTAGAACTACGCAACCATAAGTAAAGTCAAAAAACATATTCAAGTAATATGCTATGCAGTAGATTAGAAGTATAAATCTATAAACAATATAGAATAAAAGGAAAACGAAGCAGAATTTTTCATAAAATTACGCACTACCTTAGTTATAGATTTTTAACCCAGTAGTGTTTCCCACTACTTTTCGTAATACCGTAATCCCCGACGGAGAATGGGAATTCAATAATTAAATCGAATTCCATAGTGAGAGTAGGATCCCATGAATATATTTCAACTCACAGCTTTGGCACGATCTCGCCTACGTATATTCATTAGGTAGACAACTCATTGTCAATCACTCACCAGTGACTCCTGATTTTGGTCCTGACAGTTTATCGTTATGACAGCTTTGGAACGTTCACAAGGAGGTGTATCAAGGCTTCACTTGTCAATGTCAAACTCAAGCTACCGATGTAGTCCTGACAGCTTTGGCACGTTTAGGATTTCCACTTTCACTTGAATTTGTCTAGTATCAATATACAACCGACATGGATAAAATCCCATAACCTACACCCTCACAGCTTTGGCACGATCTCATATGTAGTTATAGAAAGTTACCCATAAACCGTACTGACAAGACGGACCAAGAAACATGCATCCAATACACGTTACTTTATAGCCTTATTTTAAGTGGGGATTTTCCTAAGGAAGCTATACTCTACATCAAATGCAGAATTTTAATCTAAATCATTTTCTAAACAATTCAATTCTAGCTATAGAAAACATAACTCAATTTAACCATTAAATTTCCGTCACATTTCTGTTAGCGTAAAACCGAAAAGTCAAGAAACATATATAGATTATATGCATATGTGAACATTAAAATTGGATTAAATATCAAATATCAAGCATGAATAATGTAATGGATGAAGCATCAGACCTGCTTTGATACCATTTTTATTGGGGTTTTGGGAAAAGGCGCAGCGGAAACGCGGTTCGGGCGAAATCGTAAATTAAAACTTTTTCAAACTACCGGATAAATTATTCAATATCTAATATGAATAATTTATTCATATTTCACCTAAACCTATTTATTCAAAGTCAAATAACGACATAAATGTGTATGAAACGCCGCAAAACTTTTACGAAAAATATTTTTCTGTAAAATGATGCAAAACAGGTTTTTGACCGAACCGACCACCCGACACTTATGGGGATTGCCCAGGTCAGGCCCAATAGTGTTAGGACAGTTCATGGGCTGCCTGAACAGTGAAAAATTCACTATTTGGACAGCCGTCACCAGGTTGGCTCAAAAGTCACCCGGTAATGCCGTTTTTCACCGTTTTCGCTTATTTCAACTCCAGAACTTTTTCCGAAAATTGTTACAACTCCCAAACCACATCCAAAACATTCACAAGACATCATTTTCATCACCAAAATAGAATGAACTCCAGGTCTGATCCAGAATAGAAAAATGCCAAATTTCATGCTTTAAATCCAATTTTCAAGATTAATCCAATTAATCTACAACACCAATCAAAGTCACCACACATGAAGCACCCAAGAACAATTCTAGGTGTTACAAGAGTGGTCATAACACTCTATAATGGCAACATATCATCAAATGAACAAATTGGACTAAAATTACAATAATTCCATCCAAATAAACTTCACACATGCACACAAGCTTCCAATTCATCCACCACAACCAAACACCCCAATTTTTCAGAATTAAAGGAACCCTAGAACTATTCCAAGAATTCAAGAAAATATGAAACAAATTTCCAAGCTTGGGTTATAGAAGATTACCTTTTAATTTCTTGATTTCCAAGCTTTTTCTTGAATTTTTTCCTTCATTTCTTCATGATTTGTTCAAACCAAATCTTAGGGTTTATTTTTGGAGGTTTTTTGGCCATATTTGGAGAATGGATGAAGAAGAAAATATTTTCCCCTTTTGAAACCTAATGACCGACTCACCAAGGGCATTTTGGTCCTTTGGAAAATTTTAATTAAATTAAATTATAATTAACTTTATGATAACCAATCAAATTAGCACACATAAAGTATAATTAAATCATGCCATATGTTCCAATAATAATTAAACAAATTTCATAACATTTATGAAAAAAAAAGTTTATTAATTAATCATTTAAATATTTAACAATTAAATATCCAAATAATCAATTAATATAACTATTATTATATATGTATTTTTATTTACAATAAATAACAAATACATATATTTATGGCATGTGTCAAAATCTCATTTGACGATTAATTAATGTGTATCTAATCGTATTATGTATCAAATATAAATACACAATAATTACGATTGACTAAAATTGCCGATATGCATGTGTTTTTGCTTAACCAATTAAACGATCCGAATTAACTTATTTAATCCGGTGAAGTGTTATGAATAATCTGTATTATTCATAACGCATTGCCCAAGTGCTCAACGAGTACACTTTATATTGTGGGACTTTCTAAGTTTAGGTTTATCCGTCACGAAATCCAATTTCGTGTCCATAATTCACCTACTCATGAATTATGACGACCATAAATAATCTCGCTAAACTATACAAGTCGGGTCATTGCATACGTATGATCCCTCCATCACAGGCTATCCATATTATACATGGGATATAGATGAGAACGTCAAATCAGTTCGGTATAATATAGTCGACTTTCAATTTCGATCTCTAAATAACACTCGGAACTGATTTCTGAAGTTATACCACGGCCATGGATTTAATAAATCGTAAACACGTGTAGGATGCATATGCCCTGTACACAGGACTGACGGATCCTCTTTTGATACGCATTAGATATCATGAGTATCAGTCCACACCCAACGAACAGGCGGAGGTCTGATCATGAATAGATTGTTGACGCGACTGCCATCAAAGTATGGAGGATAGCTCATATATCCCACTGTGGTATCTCAAGTCAAAGGACCACTGTGCTCGCTCAACTCGAGAATATTCCTATTGACGTTGGTGTAAAATATATTAGGAAATGTTCAGTGAGTCATTCAGTGTTTATCAAATAAACATCTACATGTCTATACGAGTCTCCTGAGACTCATGGTTCATTGGGATAAACCATTGGACCAAGTCAAGATATACGACATGTACTAGTCTCAGCGAATCTTACTAACCGACCCGTGTTAGTAAATCTTGACCAGGAACTTTATTTAAGGATATACATCTTATAGTGCGCTTCCCAATTTCAATTACAAACTTTGTTGTAACTGCGCACTATATTGTAAATCCTAGGGTCTTTGTCTAATATACACGTATCACTAAACCAGATTTAGTTTCGATCTAATCATAATCAGATATCTAATCGTAATTAGATCGAACAAGTGTACAAAAGACAAGGTTGCTACCATTAAATTAGTAATATTATGGAAAATAGAATCGCTCGTATTTATGAATCAGACATAAATACGATCCGGATTGGCACTCTGAGCTCCAACCCTAACAGTGGCAAACATTGAACTAATCCATTTCCTAATCATTGGCTTGATTTAATTGGATTAAATCAAAGTGGGAGACAATGGAGATTAGTCACACCTAATTATACATATTTGGACAAATTAGATTAAGCCCACTTAAAAGTTGATTACAACTTTTATTAATTAAAAATTTTCTAAGTTTTGCTATAAATAGCAAGCTTTAGGAAGGTTCTAATTACAAGTTAAAAAATACAAGCAAATTCTTAGAGAAATTAGCCTAAGTTAGAGAAGTGTTTAGAGAAACTTGTGAGGTCTCTAAAACATTTCATTAAGGAGAAATCAAGATTAGATCTTGAATTGAAGTTTGCTTGCGTTGGAAATTGTGATTGGATCTTGAAGTCGAGCTTGCGCACCTTAGAGGTTCTTCGACGATTTCAACAAATGAGAGGTAGATTGGATCTTGAATCAAGCTTACTAGGTAAAGTTTGATCTTCTCCTAAGCTATGTTTATTTGTGTATTAGATGCATGATCACATAGCTTAATGTTGAAAAAGGCTAATCAATTTTGTTAGGATACTTTATAAGTATAAACACAACATGCTTATAATTTAGGTCAAAACGTTCATGTTGGACATGAAATAATTAATTAGAGTTTATAACTCTAGATTAAAGCTTAGAGTTATGGCTACCATTCTAGAATCACTTGACCACCTTTGGGTGACCTAGAATTGTTCCCGAGACATTTCTTATTGGGATTCTAATTGGTTTGTTTATTGGATTCAAAATTTACTCAAGTGCGTATTTAGAATAAATTTATATTTTTGTAAAAATATTTGATATTTTGAAAAACTTGATTTTTATTCTATAACATGTGTTTAAATTGGTTTTGAAATTAAAAATTAATTTTGGGTGTTTTGAAGTATTTAGGGAAGACCGGAAGCAATTAGGGTAAAATACCCTAATTGTTTTAGCTCACTTTCTAATGAGCTGAAGCATATAAAAGAAAACCAAAAAAAAGGTTCAGTAGTGTGCGCTACAGTGCCCGTGCGCACTGTGCGTGCACTGCACGGTAGCACGCGCGCACGGCCACTGCGCGCGGGAATTTTTTTTACTTCATTTTGAGTTTCCGGACTCCAATTCAGCCCTGATATTTTCCTAAACACTCGTAATGGAATATAGTATTTCATTAAATAATTTAAAATTATACCCATACTTGATATCCATGGGTTAGATCCATTTCCGCTGCCCGGGGCACCGATCTGACCATAGGGATTCCACAACTGCCCCAACAGAATGGTATCAGTAGCAAAGGCTTAACCACAGAAAACATATTTTGAATTTATGCCATAGTAATTTTAATTTAATTATGCATAAGACATATTGGATATATATTGCATGTTTTAAATTAAAACTTTGACCTAATTAAGTTAATGACTTGATTGTCATAAATCTCCCGTGATTAGGTGATTACTTTTAAGTAATAATATTAACAATGTTGGAGCATTATTGGATGGTCCGTCTTACCAATAAGGAGATGAATGAGTTCTTACTACTTATATCCAATATCTTCATTAGTGTGAGGGTATAAGTGCTCGGAACTTAGGTCGCTCCGGTAAAACATTAGATGTAGCGTGATGAGTTAACGTAGTCGCCCAATATCGTCATTAGTGTGAGGGTGTACATACGAAGCTCATTAGTGCACATTGACAAGTATATACCTAGAACACGTATTAATCCAATATCGTCATTAGTGTGAGGATAAGAAACGGTTCAGGACCAAACTAGAAGTCACATGAAGTGATTGACCTTGGAGGTCTACCTAATGAGTTTACAAAGGACAATATCGTCATTAGTGTGAGGCTGGAGTAAATGTCATGGGATCCACTTCCCGCTATGAAATTTTGATGATCAAATTTCTATTTTTCCGTTAAAAGAGATTACGGAATTACGTAAAGTAGTGGGAGGACACTAATAGATTTAAAATTCCATAATAAATTAGTATTATCACTTTTGAAATGAAAAATGTTCTGCTACTACTCAAAAATATTATCTTGTAGATGGCTGGCACTAATCCATTAATGAAACTTTTGGATTCCAATAAGCTAAAAGGAGCCGATAACTATTTTGAATGGGAAATGAACATGTGCATTGTCTTGGAGTATGAAAAGTTGACTTATGTCACTATCAATCCACTGCATGTTGATATCGATCATGGCTCCATTCTAGAAGAGCGAGAAACTTTTAATAGATAGAAGGATGATAACCTGAAAGTGAAATCCTACATCTTGGGATCGATGGTTTCAGATTTGCTGAGACAGTACATTGAAGTATCGGATGCTTGGAGCATCATGCGAACACTCAAGTAGTTGTTCGAGGCAAATCAAGAGATGAAACTTTATCCAAAGTCTAAGGAATTATTTCGTGCTGAACTCAAGGAGGGAGGAGCTGTCAGCACTCATATTTTGAACATGATCAACCAGATTCGATATCTGGAATGACAGGGTATTGTGTTTGATGAACGGTTGGGCCGTAATTTGATTATGTCTTCTTTGCATGGTTCTTATACTGGCTTTGTATTAAACTTCCATATGCATTAGATGCAAGCCATATACGAAGAACTTCATAACATGCTACGCACAACGGAGCAAGATTTGAAGAAAGACAACCACATATTGTATCTCCATGGTGGAGCTGGCTCTTCAAGGACTTCTAGGAAGTCAAAAAAAATAAAGATGGGGAAGAAGAATATATCAAAGAAAAACTCCAAGAAGCGCAAAGGCGTAAAATCGAAAGTAACTCGTGATCAATGTCTACCATGCAAGAAGTCTGTACACTGGAAGAACAACTGTCCAGAGCTTAAAGGAAAAGCATGACCCTCATGTACGCTATGTATTTTTCCCATTATTGACATCTCATTAGCCTTATATGCAAATAGTGGATAGGTCACTGGCAGTCCTACTCATATTTGCAATTCCCTGCCGGAAATGAGGGTTAAAAGAAGGTTGAATAAAGGTGAGATTCAGCTTAGAGTTGGAAATGGCGAGACATTGGATGTCAAGGCCATATGAACTATTGTTCTAGATCTCCCAAATGGATGTAAATTAGATTTGCATGACTGTTATTATGTTCCCTCACTTATCAGACAAATAATATCACTGCCAATATTAGATAAAGAGTGATATAAAATAAACATTAAGGATGAAACTTTATGTTTGTATGATAAAGAATATTTATTGAAATGTGAATGTTCTTTATCAAACGGTCACTATGTTTTGGAAACATATAGAGATGTCTTTAATGTAGAGGAAAATACAAGTAGGAAGTCTGAACTAAATAATACTGAATTATGGCATATGAGATTGGGCAACATAGGTGTTAGACGTCTATCCAAATTGGTAAAGGATGGTTTGATTGAAAATCTTACCTAAAATCCTTATCCGATTTGTGAGTCATGTATCCAAGAAAAGATGACAAATGCCTCATTTCAAGGTGTTGGACACCGTGCTGGAGATTTACTGGATCTAATACACAGCGATGTGTGTGGTCCATTAAATCATGTCGCTCATGATGGTTCCACATACTTTGTGACTTTCACAGATGACAAGTCTAGATATGGATATTTCTATCTGATGAAACATAAGTCAAAAATATTTGACAAGTTCAGAATATTCTGAAACGAAATAGAAAAATAAACCAGTAAACTCATCAAATGCCTTAAATCAAATCCAGGCGGTGAATACATGAGTGAAGAATTCTGAAATTATTTAAGGGAGAATGGAATTCTAGCCCAATATAGCCCACCACGAACACCTCAACATAATGGAGTGTCTGAGCATAGAAATCGTACTTTATTGGATATGGTGTGAACGATGATGAGCTATACAGATCTTTCTTATTACCTTTGGGGTTAAGTTTTACAAACTGCTGCCTACAAACTGCTGCCTATTAGATTAATGTATAGATTTGCTAAGAATGACATCGACCTTAGTATAGTTTTGACACTGGGTGTAAACTATCCTTAAAATAAATATTTCTAGTCGTTGGTTTTGGAATACGGTCGAATTCCTATAACATAGAAGACTAGCACATGTCGTATATTAAAATTGGAGTTCCAATGGTTTAACGCGATGTACCATGATTTTTGGAAACTCGTATAGACATGTGGATATTCGTTGAAGCGAATACTGAATGACTCATAGATGATTCCTAATAGTTAGAAGTACACACCACCGTCAATAGGAATCTCCTCGAGTCAAGTAGCATATGTAATCCTTTGACTATAGGATATAATTGATTATGTGTGAGATCCTCCACACAAATCAAGTTTGAAGTCTCACTGGATACGAAACCTTCTGGTTGTTCCATATAGATATCATCTTCAAGGAATCCATTTAGGAAAGTGATTTTCACATCCATCTGTCATATCTCATAGTCGTGATATGCAGCAATGGCTAAAAGAATCCTAATGGATTTTAGCATGGCTACTGGTGAAAAATTTTCCTCATAGTCAATCTCAGGACGTTGAGTGTAATCTTTTGCTACCAGTCGGCCCTTATAGATTTTCACCTTTCCATCGAGCCCTCGCTTCCTTTTGTAAACCCATTTATAACCAATAGGTTTAACTCCTATAGGAAGTTCAACTAAGTCCCAGACTTGATTGGTTTGCATTGAATCCATTTCGGATTTCATGGCTTCTTGCCATTTTCCCGAATCAATATCTAATATCACTTCCTTATACATAGTCGGATCTGTTTCCTCCAGGAGGAGAACATCAAGGCTCACATCAGATGTTAAAATAGTCTCTCATAAGGCCTTGATATTCTATTCAACTTATGTAGAACCTGTTGGAATTATCAAGCATCCCAAGATCATATCAAGCAATGAAAATATACATGTGAATACTCAACGAAGAATGGCGGAATCATACTTACATTGATCGGATTAGATGCGGCGAAGAAAATCTTTTCCTCCAAGGTAGAAGAAGCTCACGGCAATGGTCATCTTTTGGGCTCCATCATTTTCGGCCATCTTCAAGTGGTTCTCCATGGATGAATCTTCAAGCTCCAAGCTTGGTTTGATGATTCCATGCTCATGAAATTAGTTCCCTATCACCTTAGGATAACTCCTTTGTGTGCTAGCACTCTTGATTTTGCAACAAAATCATCACATTGCTTCTTCTTCATCTCACGGTTTTTGACAGAAAAATGGAGAAGAAATTGGCTTCCAAAGCCGAGAGAGAGAGAGAAGGGAAAACGGTTCTAAACCGTGAAGAAGGAAGAGAGAGATAAGAAATTGTGTTATGTATATTTTGATTGATTTTTCCAAAAAAAAACAATTAAACATATACTTCTTTCCAATTTCAAAAAGTCAAGGGAAATAATGCCTCAACCACTTCCATCAATCAATCAAGTGACAAATTGTCACATCACTCAAAGTGACATGTGATTTGACGTTTGATGTGACTAATGATTTGACGCTTGATGTGACTTGTGAGCCGCACTTAAGTTCGCAATGCGAGTGCCCCCGCACACACTCTTGGGCTCGGATTCGCTAATTCCAAATTAACGAATTTTTCGTTGCAACGTAATTAAACAATTATGCCTAGTAAAATCATTATTCACGTCGCTAATGAATTAATTCTAAATTAACTCGTTCGCCCGAATTAAATTCTAAATTTAATTCCGCGTCGAAATCCAATTTCGTATAATATATCGAATATATTATTTTATCGATTAATTCCAAATTAATCGTTCTCTCTCTTTATTGATATTTTATCCCAGATAAAATATCTCTATAATTAATCCCAGATTAATTTTCTCTCTCATCATTAATTAATCCCAGATTAATAAAGTGCGAGTCATACGTCATCGGTGAATCTTCGGGAAGCGACCCATGAGATCCCCGGATATGTTGGCAGTAAATCCGGTCGTCGGACTATCCGAACACGTAAGTACCTAGTACTACGTTTGTACCGATTTACAAGACAAGGTTGGCTTCTAGCAAAGCGTCATGCCTACCCAATTCTCCAGAAATATCCTTACAGTAATATGTGATCTATATCAGGCGTAGTATACGTAGTATTGCGTATTTCGATCCAGTATCGGATGTCACGTGCAAGGCCTAGGGCTGGAAATGTGTCTGCCCCGTACGAAGCACATATCGGATCTCTGGTAACTAGTCTCTATAATCGGATAAACATGACCTAGTCATTTTATCCCGATGACTGCAGTACATAAGAGAACCAGTTCCGTATCCTACGTGACCATCATCTCCAATATGACTGGAGTGATACTTCCATCTCCACATCACACCCAATACACTACGATTCTCAATATACCTAGAAGAGGCGTACACATAACCTGTTAAAGCCCTGGACGACCTAAACCAAAGTATATTGATTGTCGTAAGTATTAGCGGTGCAAGTCTCAGATTAAGACAAAATACACCTACCCTGATTTCGGACTTCCATAGACACATAGTCATACTACCAATGGAATTCTGAGGGGTCTATCCAGAGCGAAGTTGTTTTCCGTACCATCGGTAAAACACAACCTCCTACTACACTTGCATGAGTATCATATACCCAAATATATGAGAACTATGATGTTATGCCCTCACAACGCGCGCAAGTGTAATACTAGTCTCTTCCACATTATCGATGTCCAACCTCGATAATACTCTGACTAGGGATATTTAATGATTAAACCTTCGTGGATTGATAATGTCTCATATCATCTCAATCCATGAACTAATCATAAGGACCTCCTATCATTAATACATCTTGGTGATCTAATCACAAATGATAAGAGAGCAATTTCCTTTGTCACATAGTTAATTTGTACAACAACACCATGATCTGTACAAATAGTGACGCTATGAGTCATAACTGTCTAACAATCTCCCACTTGGCCAATAGCCAGTCACTCGAGTGTCCTACACCCGAACTATGTACGGTTCGCTCAAATTACTGAGAAAAGACTTTCGTCAGCGGATTTTCATGATTATCATCTGATGCGATTTATTCGATCATCACATCGCCACGATGTATGATCCGAACGAATCAGATGAAAAGTCGAAGTATGTATCTGGATCGTTGATGAGACCATTAATTCTTTATCATGTGCTGTAGCCTAGCTCAACTGCTAACAGAACTACTCCTAATCTGATTAGGATTATTATCAATCCAGAAGGCTTCTATTGCTGCCTCAGCTGCAGCAATAATCCACTTTTGTTGTTTATATGGTAACAGTATCTTGCTTGGAAGATTTCCAGCTCACTACTACGTTATTCAAACTGTATAGTACCATTATTGCGACTTATAGTCGTTTATATCGGTTAGGAAACTTGCAACGGTGAACCTAGTCACTTCAAGTTCTCATTCTCCATAGTATAAGACAGCATCCTTAGTTCCTCTAAGATACTTAAGGATGTTCTTAACATCAATCTAATGACTATCACTTGGATTGGCCTGATTGTGACTCCATATGCTCAAAACGTATGAGACACCAGGTCGCGTACATTTTTCAATGTATGAGTTCTCGGAGAGTATCAACAACCTTTTAGATCTATCCCAGTAGATCTTTATTCCTAGAATAAAGGTTGTTTCTCCCAAGAATTCTACGGAGAATTTTCTTGAAAGCCAAGCTTTCACCGATTGTATTATTATGGGAATATCATTTCCAAGAAATGATATATCATCATTTATTTAGGACATCACTGTCAGTGCGCTCCCACTAACCTCCTTATATACACAAGAATCATTTTCATTTTGAATTAAATCATACACCATTATGATTACATCAAAATGAAAATTCCAAGAACTCAATGCTTGCTCCAATCCATCCATAGATCGAATAACTTGCAAACCTTGTTTGCTCATTTTGGTACGAAAAAACCTTCAGGATGTAGTAAACATCCTCCAAAAGGTTTCCGTTAAGGAAATCGGTTTTGGCATTCAGCTGTCATATTTCATAAATGAAACATGCAGCATTAGCAAGCATTATCCAAATGGATTTACCGTGGCAACAGGTAAAAGGTTTCGTCGTAATTGACACAATGTTGATAACGATACCTTTTCGCTACAAGCCTAGCTTAGTACGTTGGTATGTTGCCTTCCATGTATGTCTTCCTTGAAGACTAAATAGTATCAGTAGGCACAATGCCTTGCGGTAAAACAACTAGTGTCTAAACATAGTTGGTATACATGGAATCCATTTCGGACATCATGGCACTTTGCCATAATAGGGAGTTGATACCTTGTATCACTTCCTCATACGTAGTCAGTTCGTATTCCTCAATAAGATTGACATCTTTATGAGGTGAGATCAGAAACCCATACCCCAGGTTGTTTTCTAACTCTCTCCGACTTACGTGGTTCTTGTGTATTCGAAGATTATTGGTATAGTTTCATCCTTGATGAACTATTTGTGTTCCATTAAGGACTCGGTGCCAGGAATAGTATTACTCTGATTTTCATTGAGTTTTACGTTCCTCCCACTTACCACTGTATATAGGTATTCCTCTTAGGAAAACTGCATGGCGAGCAACAATTACATTGTTCTCTAGGAAGTTGTATAAGTATTATACTTTGGTTTCCCTAGGAAAACCACAACTTAGTCACTTATCTGATTTGGGTTCTAGTTTGGTATCATCCAAACATATGCCTAGCATCCCAAATCTTCAGGAATGAGAAAACCCAGTTTCTTTCCTGTTCATATCTAATATGTAGTCTGTCAAACAGATTTTTATGGAACCTTATTCTAAATAAGTTCTGCACTGTTTATGCGTATCTGTTGAAGGAAATGGTAGCTCAGAGCGACTCATGATTAACCTTATCATGTCCAACAAAATTCGGTTTCTCCGTTCAGACACACCGTCATGATGACGTGTTCCGGGAGGAGTCCTCATTGAAAGAATACTATACTCTTTCAAGTATTTGAGAAACCTATTGCTTAAGTATTTTCATCATGGTCTAACCGCGATGGTTTAATACTTTAGCTGATCTGTTTGTCTATTTCGTATCGAAACTCTAAAAGTTTCCAATTTGTGTTTCACAAGAAACACATAACCATAACGCGATGCCACATCCGTAAAGGTCACGAAATATTCATATCCACCTCTAGCCTAGCTAGATATGGGCTTACTTACGCCACTATGATCTAGGGCTAACATATCGGTGGCACTTGCACTTTTACTAAGTAAAGGTGTTTTAGGCATTTTGCCCAATAAACTAGATTCGTAGACATTATTTGAATGGAATCAAATTTGTCCTAGTACCCACTCTTCGAAAGTATGGATACACGAGTCTTGTTAATTATGTCCCAGACAACAATGCCACATTTAAGTTTTGTCTGACCAAATCAGTTTGGGCTATTTGTTTTTCATGTTATATGTTTGAGATTTTATTTATATTCAAAATATAAATACTGTTATTCACATCTAATGTGTTTATCTCAATATCATCTTTATATAATAAAACACTTTAGTGTTCTAGAATATAAAGGTATATCCGCAACGGATTAAACCCTGATATAGAGATAATGTATCTAGTCAAACTAGTTACATTTTAACAGTTTCCTAATTTAAGTACACACCCGAAGGGTAGTTCCTAAACTTAGGTATCTACGGTTAAAACAACGAATTTCATCTCGTTTCCAATTCACAGATATATCTCAACTGTAGTCAGTATCCTGCTCATAGCAGATTCTGCACACCAGTATATATTTATGTACTACATCCAGTATTTAAAATCCAATTTTAATACTAGTAGTGAACATGTTTATGACAAACATATTTGAAGCCGGAGCCTTGCACCGTCTTCAGTTCCTTCATGTCTTCCTTGTCCAAACGGCAGTCACGCTTCCGCGATCCCGTTTGCCACAATTAAGCTAGAAATTTTGGGATATGTCTTTTGTCTTCCCAGAAGATTCTAATGATTTTGCCTTTGCCAATTTCGGTACCCCAGAAGCCTATGGCCAAGCCTTGGCCTTCCGGAATGTCGAAATAAGATGCGCCTTGCTCTTCTTGCTTTATTGCAAACTTTGGCTTTATCTCCTTGAGTATAGCCATTAACTCTCAAAGAGTTATTATTGCAATTTAGTACTTCTAAGATCTAAAAATATATCTATGAAGATCCTTCAATTTCATTATCATACTTTAAGGATCTAATCCTTAGTTCTGATTAAGAAATTAAGGAGTCTATTTGGCAAGCATTATGTATTAAGCACTAAAGTTATCATCACATGAATATTCCAAATATCATGTTCCACTTTTGCTTAACTCCTGGCTTAGGCCTAAGATGTTATTTTATCAAATAAAGTAACTTCTTAGTTTTCAGGACTATCCTGAAGTTTATTCCCAATTTGAAAATTAAAGTTTTTTAAATACATTTTCATCCAGGATAATGTTTTAAACACTAATATTTCAATTTATCTTGATTCTAATAGTCCAACTATTTAATCAACGATTTAGGTACTATTTATTATATTGATTACTATAATCCAATTATAAAATCAACTATTAATTGAAATAGTTTGAATACAGTCCAACTGTTTTATTAAAACAACTATTTAAATATTAGTCCAACTAACATTTAATTTATTTGACGAAAAATTTGAAATGAGCGCGTATGGCAAGTAACTAAACGAATATTGCAAATTTAATACTTGCCTCCCACTATTTTTCGGCAATCCTCTAACCTTCTGTGGAGTACTCGGGAAACCTTGTTTCCTAGTGGGCTAGGATCCCGTTAAATAACACACAATCTTGATTTTGGCCAATAAATTGTATGATAATTAACTAGGTAAATCTCTAAGATCAATTGGATCCCATCCAATTCTTAGATCCAGTAGGGGGACATCCAAGTCCGAAACATATATCTTATATATGCCAATATATCCAATATATTGCCTAACCTTTTTCCTCTGAATCAACTAAGTCTTGGCTTTGGCACAACAAACTTAGTGATCCCAGTTAAGCGTGACCCATTGACCTTGGAACACTTCGTAATCAATGTCGATGGACAAGAAGTGGTCTTGACTTTGGCCAACAAACACAACTTGGACAAGACACCGATATGGAACAAAGCTCTCGTGATTCAAACACATCCTCGACGGACAAAGGTCTTGACTTTGGCCAACAAACCAATGCCAGTCTTGGATCTTGAGTAAGAATCACTCAATGGAAGGAAAAACGCTTAATATTTTGTGAGGGTTTTTCGCGTGCAAATTGGCAACCAATTTATTATCTTTGTTAAGGTCTCATCATCATACACCCTTACACATGCATTCTAAACACATAATAAGGCGCGTAAAATAAATATAATAATGATATGCAGATGGATACTAAACACATTGTTCCTAGAACAAATCTCTCACTTTCTTCTCTCCCGCTAGCACAAGTATTGCTTCTACCCGTTACATAACACTTCAAAAGAAACCTCATTTGCATTGAGGGGAATAGGTGAGAAGAGAAATACAAAGAGTAAGGAGGTAATAAGCTGGACACGCAGGTCCAATTAATAAATTCTAAATTTATTACAACAATTTCCAAAATTACCCCACCCATCTAATATCCATCTGACATACATTATTCATGCATCACAACCATGTATTCACACAAGCATGTTATCAATCAATCTAATCCAATTAATTAATCTGATAATTAATGACCATCCAATGTTCAAACAACGATTTGATTTTGCGCGAGTCAAACTCGTTTTGCGAATAAGTACTCAAAGTACGAATTCTTGAATTAAATTAAACTACAACATTAAATCCAATTTATATGTATTTAATACTAATTTATTATTTAATTCCAAATTAAATATTACACTTTATTAATGAACCTTTACGACTTAGATTCTAAATCTAATCGTTACGGGTCTCAAAGCCGATTAACATCCAATGCTAATTTAATTAAAGTCTAATGGGCTTTTAATTAATTTCTTAAGGCATGGACTTTTGGTCAACATGGGTCAAACCCAAATACCAAAGCCCATTTAAGGAATCACCCTTATTTGCCAAGAAACCAATTTAGGCCCATTAGGCCCAATTAAAACATTAAGGTCCATTAGTCATAATTGGACTTTATGGATGTGGTTTTGGGCCCAATTGGATCCAACCAATTTAGCATAAACCCATCTTGGTACAACCAAGCCCATTAAAGCCTAATTACAACTTTTCAAGCCCAAATCCAATTTAAGCCCAATTAATTAAATTCCAAAAATTCCAAATTTCATATTTAATTAATCTAAAGTGTATTACATAATTAATTACCCAAATCAATATTTCCAAAACACAATTAGCCTAATTAATCATGTTTATCAACATTAAAACATGTCCACACATTTTAACAAACATCAAACCCATTTTCATGCTCATTTAGTCTCGGCAATATAGGGTTTTTCAAATCAATTCCGAATTCAATCCAATTAAATCCTAAATCAATTTTCCCAACATGATTCCAACTCATCCAATGAATCAAAATCAAAAATCCCAACACATTAGGGTTCTACAACCTCTCGACCAAGCCAAGAATTTGGGCAAAAATTGTTCCAAACAATATTTCATGAAATTGATCCAATCAAACTTCAATTAAACATCATTTAAGCATACTCAATCATCCAATTTAATCAAATCATGCTCAAATCCATTTTACCCAATTTTAACCCTAAATTCAAGTTTCATGCTTTTACTTGCTCTGATACCATTGTTGGAATTATCAAGCATCCCAAGATCATATCAAGCAATGAAAATATACATGTGAATACTCAACGAAGAATGGCGGAATCATACTTACATTGATCGGATTGGATGCGGCGAAGAAAATCTTTTCCTCCAAGGTAAAAGAAGCTCACGGCAATGGTCCTCTTTTGGGCTCCATCATTTTCATCCATCTTCAAGTGATTAAACCTTCGTGGATTGATACTGTCTTTTCCGCATTATCGATGTCCAACCTCGATAATACTCTGACTATGGATATTTAATGATTAAACCTTCGTGGATTGATATTGTCTCATATCATCTCAATCCAGGAACTAATCATAAGGACCTCCTATCATTTATACATCTTGGTGATCTAATCACAAATGATAAGAGAGCAATTTCCTTTGTCACATAGTTAATTTGTACAACAACACCATGATCTGTACAAATAGTGACGCTATGGGTCATAACTGTCCAACAGAACCTGTGTTGTAGATCCTTCACTTAGTTAGATCTCTAGTTCCATCTCAGGTTTCTTACTGTTGGGATCAAACTCATCAAGTTTAATCTCTCTACAATTCCCACTTTCTCTCAAAAATTGCTTTTCAAGAAAAGTTGCAAAGCGAACAAAAAATACATTTCATTGTTCAAAATCATAGAATTGATATCCCATGGAATTATCAAGAACCTACATTTATACCCCATGGGTGTTAGTTTATCCCGCTGCGTAATTCTAACGTATGCAAGATAACCCCAAATCTTTAAATGCTTAAGACTTGGATTTCTACCGTACCATATCCGATAGGGGGTCGTAGAAACATCTTTCGATGGAACCCTATTAAGTATGTAGGCAGCAGTTAGTAAAGCGTAACCCCAAAGGTAATAAGAAAGATATGTATAGTTCATCATCGTTCGCACCATATCCAATAAAGTACGATTTCTATGCTCAGAAACTCCATTGTGTTGAGGTGTTCCTGGTGGGCTATATTGGGCGAGAATTTCATTCTCCCTTAAATAATTTTTGAATTCTTCACTCATGTATTCACCGCCTCGATCTGATCTAAGGCATTTGATGAATTTACTGGTTTGTTTTTCTACTTCGTTTCGGAATATTTTGAACTTGTCAAATGTTTCTGACTTATGTTTCATCAGATAGACATATCCATATCTAGACTTGTCATCTGTGAAAGTCACAAAGTATGTGGAACCATCATGAGCGGCATGATTTAATGGACCACACACATCGCTGTGTATTAGCTCCACTAAATCTCCAGCACGGTGTCCAACACCTTGAAATGGGGCCTTTGTCATATTTCCTTGGATACATGACTCACAAATCGGATAAGGATCTAAGGTAAAATTTTCAATCAAACCATCATTTACCAATTTGGATAGACGTCTAACACCTATGTGGCCCAATCTCATATGCCATAATTCAGTATTATTTAGTTCAGACTTCCTACTTGTATTTTTCTCTATATTAAAGACATCTTTATATATTTCCAAGACATAGTGACCGTTTGCTAAAGAACATTCACATTTCAATAAATTTTCTTTATCATACAAACATAAAGTTTCATCCTTAATGTTTATTTTATATCACTCTTTATCTAATATTGGCAGTGATATTATTTGTCTGATAATGAGGGAATATAATAACAGTCATGCAAATCTAATTTACATCTATTTGGGAGATCTAGAGCAATTGTTCCTATGGCCTTGACATCCAATGTCTCGCCATTGCCAACTCTAAGTTGGATCTCCCCTTTATTTAACCTTTTTTAACCCTCATTTCCTGCAGGGAATTGAAAATATTAGTAGGACTGCCAATGTCTAACACTCATCCACTATTTGCATCTAAGGTTAATGATATGTCAATAATTGGAAAAATCAAAGCGTACCTGAGGGTCCTGCTTTTCCTTTAAGCTCTGGACAGTCTTTTTTCCAGTGTCCAGACTTCTTACATTGTAGACATTGATCACGAGCTACTTTCAGTTTTGCACATTTGCGCTTCTTGTAGTTTTTCTTTGATATCTTCTTCTTCCCCAACTTTATTTTCTTTGACTTCCCAGAAGTCTATGAAGAGCCAGATCCACTATGGAGATACAGTGTGGGGTTGCCTTTCTTCAAATCTTACTCGGTCGTGCGTAGCATGTTATGAAGTTCTTCGTATGTGACTTTCATCGAATGCATATGGAAGTTTAATACAAAGCCAGCATAAGAACCAAGCAAAGAAGAAAGACTCAAATTACGGCCCAGCCGTTCATCAAACACAATGTCTTATCGTTCCAGATATTGAATCTGGTTGATCATGTTCAAAACATGAGTGCTGACAGCTCATCCCTCCTTAAGTTCAGCACAGAACAATTCCTTAGACCTTCGATAAAGTTTCATGTCTTGATTTGCCTCGAACAACTCCTTGAGTGTTCGTATGATGCTCCAAGCATCTGGTACTACAATGTACTATCTCAGCAAATCTGGAACCATCGATCCCAAGATGTAGGATTTCACCTTCAGGTTATCATCATTCCATCTATCAAAAGTTTCTCGCTCTTCTGGAGTAGATTCAGGATCGATATCAACAGGTAGTGGATTGATAGTGACATAAGTTAAATTTTCATACTCCAAGACAATGCACGTGTTCACTTCCCATTCGAAATAGTTCTCGGCTCTTTTTAGCTTATTGGAATCCAAAAGTTTCATTAATGGATTAGTGGCATCCATCTACAAGACAACATTTTTGAGTAGTAGTAGAATATTTTTCATTTCAAAAGTGATAACACTAATTGATTATGGAATTTTAAATCTATTAGTGCCCACCCACTACTTTACGTAATTCTGTAATCTCCCTTAACGGAAAAATAGAAATTTGACTATCAAAATTTCATAGCGGGAAGTGGATCCCATGACATTTACTCTAGCCTCACACTAATGATGATATTGGCCTTTATAAACTCATTAGGTGGACCTTCAAGGTCAATCACTTCATGTGACTCCTGGTTTGGTCCTGAACCGTTTCTTATCTTCTCACTAATTATGATATTGGATTAAGACGTGCTCTCGGTGTATACTTGTCAATGTGCACTAATGAGCTTCGTATGTACACCCTCACACTAATAATGATATTGGGTGACTACGTTAACTCATCACGCTACATCTAATGTTTTACTGGAGCGACCTAAGTTCCGAGCACTTATATTATCACATTAATGACGATATTGGATATAAGTAGTAAGAACTCATTCATCTCTGTATTGACAATACGGACCATCCAATAATGCTCCAACATTATTAATACTATTACTTAATTAAAGTATCACTTAATCACATGAGATTTATGACAATCAAGTCATTAACTTAATTAGGTCAAAGTTTTAATTTAAAATATGAAATACATATCCAATATGTCTTATGCATAATTAAATTAAAATTACTATGGAATATATTCAAAATATGTGTTGTGTGATTAAGCCTTTGCTGTGATACCATTCTGTTGGGGCAGTTGTGGAACCCCTAAGGTCGGATCGGTGCCCCGGACAGCGGAAATGGGTCTAACCCATGGATATCAATTATGGGTGTAATTTTAAATCATTTAATGAAATACTATATTCAATTACGAGTGTATAGGAAAAATTGGGACTGAATCGGAGTCCGGAACTCCCGAACGAAGTAAAACAAAAACTGTGTGCGTCAAGCTCGTGACGCGCGTGTAATACATGCGCTAGAGTGCGCGCGCGCGCACTGTAGCGCCCAGGTCTAAAGCATTTTTTTTTGTTTTCTTTGTTTCTTTTATCATTTCCTTCAACTCACTTTCCAGTGAACTGAATGGATTAGGGTATTTTACCATAATCACTTCCGGTTCTCCCTAAACACTTTAAAAACACCAAAAATTAATTTTTAATTTCAAAACCAACATTAACACATGTTATAAAATAAAAATCAAGTTTTTCAAAATATCAAATATTTTTACAAAAACATAAATTTATTCTAAATACGCATTTGCGTAAATTTTGAATCCATTACACAAACCAAATTAGAATCCCAATAAGAAATGTCTCATGAACAATTCTAAGTCACCCAAATGTGGTCAAATGATTCTAGAATGGTAGCCATAGCTCTAAGCTTTGATTTAGAGTTCCAAATTCTAATTAATTGTTCCATGTCCAACATGAATATTTTGACCAAATTACAAGCATATTGTGTTTATACTACTAAAGTATCATAACACAATTGATTAGCCTTATTCAACATTAAACTATGTGATCATGCATTTAATACACAAATAAATATAGCTTAGGAGAAGATCAAACATTACCTAGTAAGCTTAATGCAAGATCCAATCTACTTCTCCTTTGTTGAAATTGTTGGAGAACCTCCAAGGTGTGCAAGCTTGACTTCAAGATCCAATCTTGTTTCCAATGCTTCCAAGCTTCACTTCAAGATCCAATCTTGATTTCTTCTAGATGAAATGTTGTAGAGACCTCACAAGCTTCTCTAAACACTTCTCTAACTTAGGCTAATCTCTCAAGAAAATTTCTTATGCTTGTTATTTTTCTTGTAATTAAAACTTCCTAAAGCTTGCAATTTATAGCAAAACTTAGGCAATTTTTAATTAATAAAAGTTGTAATCAACTTTTAAATGGGCTTAATCCAATTCGTCCAAATATGTATAATTATGTGTGACTAATCTCCATTGTCTCCCACTTTAATTTAATCCAATTAAATCAAGCAAGGATTAGGAAATGGATTAGTTAAATATTTGCCACCTTGATTTAATCCAATAAATCAAGCCAAAACCACATATTATTACATACTTACAATTACCATAATATCCTCAAATGGTAGAGATAATTATGATTTTACAATTAAGCCCTTGTGTAATTATTGAATTAATCCAATTAATTCAATTAGGTCAAAGTAAATAATCAATGTTATCCAATAACACTTGATTATCTTAGTTGATAATTATAATATCGAATATTATCTTTTATCAAAAATAATCGGCTAACCAAGTGCTCAACGAGTACACTTAATATTGGGACTCTTTAAGTTCAGACACGTTCGTCATATAAGCCTAGCTATATGTACGCAATTCGGCCACCTCTGAATTTGCGAAGAACACGAACGACCTTTCTGAACTATACAAGTCGAGGTCATCACATATGTTTAACAATCCCTCCATCGTAGGCTATCTGAGTTGTGCTTAGGAAACATAGAATATACCGTCAAGTTTCCAAGGTGCACATCTCATGTCGACATGTTCACGATTATTCATAACTGATGCGATCCACCCTAGGTGATCGACTTTGGCCAAAGATTTAAGAATCGTGACTTTACTCACATGGATACCTAAACCTCTTATGGTACACATACGGGCCAACGAATCATATCTTGCTTCGCACTTGATTACTGAGTGCATCGGTCCACAGCCAACGAATATCTAGAGGCCATACCATAAAAGGTTTCTAACATACATGGCATCAAAGTGTGGAGGATCTCACACAAAATCAATGTTATCCTATAGTCAAAGGATTACATATGCTACTCGACTCGAAGAGATTCCTATTGACGATGGTGTGTACTTCCAACTATTAGGAATCACTTATGAGTCATTCAGTATTCGCTTCAACGAATACCCACATGTCTATACGAGTTTCCAAAACTCATGGTACATCGCGTTAAACCATTGGAACTCCAATTCCAATATACGACATGTGCTAGTCTTCTAGGTTATAGGAATTCTACTGTATTCCAAAACAAACGACTAGAAATATTTATTTTAAGGATAGTTTACACCCAGTGTCAAAACTATTCTAAGGTCGATGTCATTCTTAGCATATCTATACATTAATCTAATACGCATAATGACAATACCATTAATGAGGTATGAAATGAAAAATGTAGTTATTTTATTAATAAATAATAAAATATACAAATCGGATTGGCACTCCAAGCACCAACTCCATCACATCTCAAGTTTTCTCTTTAAATTTGCAGGATCGCAATATGGCAGAGTGTTTGTAAATTAGAGTTTCAATCTTTTATAAAAAAAATATCCTCCTTCATGTTGGGGTTGGTGCTCTGAGCGCCAATCCTGATCGTATTTATGTTCGAATCATGAATACGAGCAATATCTTTTTCCATAATATTACTAATTTAATGGAAGCACCTATTGTCTTTTATATACGTATTCGATCTAATTTCGATTAGATTGATTAGATTGAAATTAAATCTAGTTTAGTGATATGTATATATATTAGACAAAGACCCTAGGATTTACAACGTAGTGCGCAGTTACAACATAGTTTGTAATTGACATTGGGAAGTGTCACTATAAGTTGTATATCCTTAAATTAAGTTCCTGGTCAAGATTTACTGACATGGGTCGGTTAGTAAAATCTGTTGAGACCAGTACATGTCGTATATCGGACTTGGTCCGATGGTTTATCCCAATGAACCATGAGTCTTAGGAGACTCGTATAGACGTGTAGGTGTTTATTTGATATACACTGAACGACTCACCAAAGATTTCCTAATAGATGGTACACCAATGTCAATAGGAATCTTCTCGAGTTTAGTAGCATAGTGATTCTTTGACTTGAGATACCACTGTGGATATATGAGTTATCATCCACACTTAGATGGCAGTCACGTCACCGATCTATTTAGATCAGACCTCCGTCAGTTTGTTGGGTATGGACTCATGCTCATGATATCCTGTGAGTATCATGAAAGGATCCGTCAGTTCTGTGTACAGAGCATAGGTAGTCCAAATGTGATTAGCAATCTGTTAAATCTATGGCCATAGTATACTTCGGAAGTAAGTTCCGAATGTTATTTAGAGATTGCTAATTGATACGTCGACGAGATTATTCTTATAGAGATTTGACGTTTTCATCTATATCTCTGGAATAATCAGGATACCTGTGACGGAGGGATTATACGTATACAGTGACCTCGACCTGTATGATTCAGCGAGTTTATCCGTGGTCGTCATAATTTACGGGTGGGTGAATTATGAACACGAAATTGGATTTCGTGACGGATATGCATGAATCTAGAGAGTCTCACTAATGAAATATACTCGTAGAGCACTAGGGAATCTGTTATGAATAATACATGCAATCGAGACCTAACGGTCATTTCCGAATTAATGTGTATTTGTATTAATATTTGATATTATTAAATACACATTAATTAAATATCAAATTGTGATATTTATCATTTATCATTAATATATGTATTTGAGATATTTAATGTAAATATAATACATATATTTGAGATATTTATATTTATTATTTAATTATTTAATTGTTAAATAATTAATTAATTAATATTACAAATATCTTAAATAATGATTTATGATTTATTATGGCAAGTTTCCATTGGATCAAATTTTGATTTGCTTTATTAAAGTTAAAGTGTTAACTTTAATTTTCCAAAAGGTGGACTAATAGAAATCAAACAAAATTAAATAATTGTTATTTATTTTTTTTCCTTAAATTTCGGTCATAGTGAAAGATTGGATATCAAAATTATTTTGATTAATTTTTCATACTAAGACAACTTCAACAAAATTATTACAAAGAGAGTTGAGAGAAAATTGAAGAAAGAAATGAAGAACAAAGCCAAAAATTGAATTTTTGTAAGTTTCTTACACTTTCTTCTACATAGAAAATGTTTCTATAATTCTTAACTTCAAATTGTGTTGTTAAGTTTGTTTTTCTACTCTTTAATTTGTAATTAAATTTGTTGGAAGCTTGTTTGAGGATGTTATGCATGTATGATTAATTTATGAGCTTATTAGTGTAATTAAGCTTAAATAAATTAATTAGAAATTAAAGTTGTCATTCTAGAGTTGATTAGCCATTCATAATAACCTAGATTGTTCTTTATTAATTTCATGATGGTGAGACTTAATTGGTGTGGTAATTGAAAGATTAAAGTATTGAATTTATCAATTTAATGTATTTGTCCAATTTGAGTATTTTATGAAATTAGGGTTCTTAACCCTTCAAATTTTGGGGCTTTTCATATATATGATATAATTTGATGTATTTTGATGTGTGTCAAATTTGGATTGGATTTGATCTTGATGTGTTTTTGAACAAATTGGGCCAAATTGTAATTAATGAAAAGTTCAGGGGTTGTTTCGTAATTCTGGAAAATTACTGGGCATTTTGCGCAAATCTGAAAAAGTTTCTGGTTTTGTTGCAAAATTGTAAAAATTATTTTGGGATTGATTTGGAATCAACTAAATATGTAATTGACATATTTAAAACTAAAATGATTAAATTACAAAACTTTGGGGTCTTATTGTAATTAATGATAAATCTGATTTTTCTGATAAAAATTCAGTTTTTTATTTATTGAGTAATTAGAATAAATTAGTTTATTTTAATTGCCAAAGAAAAATATTTATCGGAAATTATTTCGGAGTGAAAATACACGAAAATGGTGAAAAACGGCGTTACCGGATAACGGCAGCCCAAACAGCGAACTGGTCACTGTTCGGGCAGCCTACGTATTGTCCAAATGTTTTAGGGGCTGACCTGGGCAGTCCCCATGAGCATTGGTTGGTCGGTTCGGCCGGAAACGCGTTTTATGCTATTTTGCGGAAAAACGTTTTTCGTAAAAGTTTCGCGGTGTTTCTATATTATTTATATCGTTATTTGATATCGAATAAATATGTTTAGGTGAAATATGAATGAATTATTAATATTTGATATTGAATAATTTATTCGTAAGTTTAAAAATTTTAAACTACGATTTCACCCGAACCGCGCTCCTTCCGCTGCGCCTCCCCGATTGAACCCCAACACCTCAAGTTGGGGAAATGCCTATTTTTATAGTGAAAGGCTGGGTCTAGAAATGGGAAGGGCAAACAGAATCATTTTCCCCTCTCCTCTCTGTCTAATGTTACCGAAGACTGTAACGTTCGATACATGTCCAACCGTACTTACAATTTGAAATTTAAGTCTGGTTGGCCATTGATTGGTCTGTTACATGCGTTGACCACTTTAATATATGTCCCGCGCGGATGTGAAACATGAATTTTATGTCCGGTAAGACATAATCATGTCTCTTAACTTCAGTAACTGACAATCTGCACGTTCAATGACAGATGTATTATGTCCGGTCAGATTTCGGGTTTTCAAAGTATATACGATCAAATTTTAGGATTAGAGAGAAGGTCGGCCGGAGATAGGTAATGTTCGGCTGGCTTTTGGCTATATTCCCTGTAGTTCCTTTCTTTCCTAGCATTCATCGTTGCAATTTCCCAACCTTTTAGAGGTTGTCTCTATAAGAGATTTATCATCAGGCTATGCATAAAAATACAATCGTGCCCTTGAGTTTTAATTGTATTCATCTGTTTGTACTTATGTTTCATTTATTGTTGTGATTTTTATTTTTAATAAGATCCGGCATGGATTTAAATATCCTTGAATGTAATTCTTAAATTACAAGTTGCGTTTCAATTTTAAAGTTTATGTCAAGAACTTTGAAATATAACACATAATTTGAGAAGTTTAATAGAAAACTTGAATTACAAGATACAACTGTAAGGTCTCAATGCCTTAATTTTTCTAAAAAGTAATGTTAAATTAAACATGAATACACATGAGACGGCTTCATAGAGTGGTAATATAATGATGTTCCCTTTGATTCGGAAAACTATAATTGAAAATTTACATCATCTAAAATCGAACCCAGCATCTTGTGCATTGTGCCATACAATCTCCCTTACAATCGACATTATAGCCCAACACTTTTGGATTTCGCAGAAGAAGGTTTCGTAAAGGTTTTCTTCTCTCAATACCCCAAACTTTTCCCAGGATCTGCACATTGTTCCTCAACTCATGTTCAATATCACATCCGAAACTTCAGGAAACTTTTTAGAAGCTTTCGGATATCATCATCCGAAAGGTTTAGATTCCTCAGATAATCTAATATTTCACTTACTGTTTCGAACTCTGGGATTTCTTTTTTGCGTTCTTCACTCCAGTATGGTGAATGGATATGACCATAAGCTTTTCCCAGCATCTTGTCTTCCTCCTCAATACTGAAACTAAATGGAGACAGAACTTGTCTGCATGCTTCCCATTTCTTTCTCTCTTCATCGCTCAAGGTGATACTTTCAACTTGAGTATTTGAATATATGCCCATTTCTTAGTACAAGAGTTCCACGGCCTCTAATAGCATTTGGTGGGAGTCCATTCGTTATGTTTATCAAGAGAGCATTATTTTGTGTAGTTGTAGATATATCAGGCTGCAGAACAACCGAAATCAACTTCTTCATTCTTATTTATTAAAAAATATATATATACAATGCATAAAACGAAACAAAAATTGCTCACTTCATACACCAATTAGTATCGACGTGATTTAATGTGAAGCATAACAGGATGACCTATAGCAAGCAGGAATTTTCCTAAAATGAACAAAAAGAGACCTTGCATATATTTTTCTAACAAATCCAAAATATCAGAACGCCAGAAACATCATATACGTAGGCCATAAATTAGCTTTTACTAATCCTGTCTATAAGCTGAGTATGTTCTTCAAAACTAAAAGTCTAATAAGTCTTTAGAGATTTCAAATGGAATTTGTAAACTGTGTCCATCATTCCATGGAGTCATTCATTCTTTTTTTCATCTTTGTTGTTCATGCAAAAGCGGATAATGGCAATGAAAAAGCAAAAGAATTTGACATTATTTATAAGTGTCCATTTAATATCTAGTTGAGAATGAAATGTGAGAAGTTACTTACAGTGGAAAGACAGGGTGATGCACTCAACAAAGGAGAAGCCACTGATTTTCCTAGCATTCCTTCCTGCACACAAAATCATAAAAGAATAAAGCAGTAACTGTGAGGAGGAAAAAAATAGAACTTTCAAAAAGATCTTAACTAAAGAAAGCATAGAAAATATCACTATTGACAGAATCATCATGAGACTGCCTAATCATAAATTTACTCAGCACCCACCAACCAAAACATTTATTTTCTGATAAAATACTTCTAGTTATACCCTCCCAATTATTAGAATCTGGAATAATGAATTAAGCTTCAATCAAGCAGTTACCAGATTACAACAATCTCACTAGATTCAAGAACATTCAATTCAAGCACGCCAGTAACAAAAATTGAACATTTTTATGGAGATAAGAGACAAAAACAAAATACCTGAACAAAGAAGGGTCTTGGTTGCCACCAACAGATAGAAGAAGAGAGAATTGCTGGGTTTGATCAGCTGTAGCTCAGAGAACAAGGCAAAATGAAAGTGGGTCCTGCTTCAAATACTGATGTCGGAAGCCTTAGCCTGGCTGTGGCCTGTGGCTGGGATGGGATCACAATTCACAGCCCAATTCTGACCCTGTACTCTAGCTTATTTTCATTTTCATTTTCATTTTCATTTTCATTTTCATTTTATCTAATCGCTTGAAGGGTCTGTTTGGATCTCTACAATATTGCACCCCTCAAACAGAATAGAATTAGGATATGTGAGTGAATTTTATATTTCTTTGAGGATGGATTTGTGATTCTATATCCTTTGCTTTTCTTTCTATTTTTGGAACCGCGCAAGTCAGTAAGTGTGATTATGTTGATGAAAATTATACTTCCTTCTTAATTTGAAAAAGTGTTCAGAGAAATTTAAAAATATTTATGTCGACAATTTTGCCTCGCAATCAATTGTTAATCTATTATCTGTTTTATTAGGGATTCGAACACTAGAAATAATTTCTATGTGAAAAAATAAAGATAAAACTAAATATATAAGGACCTTTTCCATATCCAGCTTAGCTTATGCACGATACTACTTTGAATAGGTCTGACCACGGTTCGGTTCCGAATCGAAATCGGAATCAGAAATATCCGATTTGGTTCCATTTTCATTTTAATGGAATCGGAACCTCACATTTTTTTAAAAAAATAAACGGTTCAACAAAAGGTAAGAGAACTATATGACCTTTAATTCCTCCAGACCTCAGAAGATATATAGGCAGTTTAATTTTTTTTTAAAAAATAAGTTCTAGCTCTTAATTTAATTTTTTTTTTAATTAAAACTAATTTAAATCAAATTTAATTTATATTTAATTTTACTAAAAATAATGCGGTTTGGTAGGGCTAAGCACCAATTTCGATTCTACCCGGAACCAGTTGGAACAAGACCGATTCTGGTTCCAAATGGAAGAACTGAATTTAAACGGTCCAGTTCCTGTTCTGTCATAGACGGATCCGAAACCTATTTTGGGAACTGGAACCTGTTTTGGGAACCGAATTACGGAACCGGAATCGAAACTTGTTTTGGAAATCGAATTTCGAAACCGGAATCAGAACCTGTTTTGGGAACCGAATTAGAACCAATTTCGGAACCAAATTAAAATTCAATTTAAACCCAATTTCATAATCAGTTTTAAAACTCAATTTAAACACAATTTCATAACCAACTTAAACCCAATTTTATTTATTGTTTTTGTTTTTGTATGAATAGTTGCCAAAAATATTAGGTAATATTCAAGTGTGAGAAATAATTATATTTTCAAAGTTCGACAATAAAAAATAAATAGGGTAAATCAGAGCCAGACCGGAATCGAATTGGAACTGATTAATAGTGTACCATATTTAATTGGGTAGGTTCGGATACCCTATTTAATTGGGTAAGTTCTTGTTCCATGCGGAACCGAATTAGAACCGATTAATAAAGTATCATATTTAATTGGGTAGTTTCCGGTCCACTTAGTTAGGAACCAATTTTTTCCGGATAGATTCCAGTTTCACGCGAAACCGGAACCGAAATCGAAACAATTTTTGCTCACACCTACGGTTCGAAACCAATCCCAGAACCCGAATTTTGCAATTCGATTCTGGAACCGCAGCCACCCGTTTGAACGACTTATTTCACGCATTCTTACAAATTGTAAGCTAACAATGAAACTGGCAGTTTTTCAATCATGTAAATTGTAAGCTTGAATTTGTAGAATTCCCAATCAAATTTTCCAAATATCCCATCAAAATTTTTTATACATACAACAATGAACTTGATCACCAAATGATAAAAATGAAAATGCAAAAAAATACTACTTGTAGTGGAATTGTGTAATACAAAGTATTGGGCGTGCTTCACTTGCCACTAGTAATGTGTAAAATGAATTGGGTAAATGGGTATGAGATTTTCTTTCACTGCATTGATATCGAATGGCTGCAGAAATGTTCACCTCAACAGATTTTGTTGAATTCCAAGGTGTAGAATACAAAGCATTGCATCAGCAACCACGACCTTTACAACATGTCGAGCCAATTGCAGCAGAAGGCATAGTGTATGCAGGAAAAAGGAGCATCCGGAGTATGGCACATACTTTATGTTGCTGCTTGTTGACGAACATCTCGCTTCTCAACTGACCTATGACGAAATAGTTTAGCTACAGATCTCCGCTCACAGTCCTGTGATGCATGGAAGCAAAAAAAAACTTTAAATCACGATTTTGATATACCTTTCCTCTATTGAAACATTTGTCGAAAGAAACTTTTAATGGCTAGTATGATTTTTTAGTTTTAATTCCATTCCATTTGACTAAGTTGAAAAATAAATGATACAATGGCATACCTTAAACATGTTAAGATAAAACATCTTGTCGGGATTCATCCTTCTCAATTTCTGGTAAGTATAAGCAAAACTTAGCTGATCACGCGAAGTAAAACGGTCAACCTCGTTGAACCAAAGACAAGAGAACAAATTTGACATTGGAGTGTGTGCTCTCACAATGAAAGACCCCTCCGGAACATCTGCAGACAGAACAAAATGAATCTCACTTTTAGAGAGAGACAATGTGGCTGGGTGGGTCATGGGTGGTAGAAAATAAGTTTAGCAAAGCTGAAATGTAACATAAAATAGTAAATTTATCCATGTATCTGTACAAGCAAAAGTATATCGTATAAGGTTGATGAAACACATACTACTGGGAAGAAGCCTCTCAGGATCTGAGGGATCAAATCTTTTCAACCCATCAGACTGGTAGAATGCAAATTGTTGGTCAATCACAGTTTGATTATATTTGTTCAACTTCTTATTTTGTGCAACTTCTTCCCAAACACAATGCCGGTCATAGTGATTAGAAATGGCATACTCATAACCTTTACGCCACAAGAAATATTCCAAGATGAGTAAAGGGTCACGTTGGAGTCGTAATTTGCTATCCAACCAGATCGAGTATCTGACAAAAGTTCAAATGTAGAGCTTAGACAAAAAGAAGCCACAGCCTTTGCATGAAACACTCTCCGAAAATCTGCTCCTATATAACACAATTCTGAAATAGAAATATTCAAATATTTGGTTGCAAGTATAATAAATAGTTATTTCCATTCTTTTCTTTTTCACCTCAATGGTGTCGGGGACTACATCAATATACGGTGACAATCTCCATAAATCAGGTTTCTGCATTCAACATTCTAAATCGTTCAAGTAAATGATCTTTTTCGAAGACCTGATTATCTAACTGGTTTCATCTTCTGTAAATCTTTCTACTTTTAATTCAAATTTATTGAAGACCTGATTATCTAACTGGTTTCACCTTTTGTAAATATTTCTACTTTCAATTCAATCTACTTGGCTAAAAAATGAAAAAATAAAAAATAAAAGCTAACTGGTTCAAGAGACAAATCATGCAGCAATATGGCTCTAAAACACCTAACAGTTTGGCATGTTGAGTTTATTACCTTACATTCATAAAAAGCAGCTAGGAAATGTGGGTTAGTCCAGTCGATCAACTAAATTTACCAGCAGTTAATCGGATTCCAAATTATCATTTAATTACTCTGAATTTTTGTGCTTTGCATGGGTCCAAGAGAAAGAGTTATGTCTAAATCTAAAGGCTCATCAACATGACTGGTCAGACTCAATTTCATAATTAAATAAGATAGTATAAATAAAAACACAAATGTATATAGAAAGAGAACAAATGAATTGTGTTAGGATAGGAGGAATAAACATTAAGCTAAAAGACCGATATATGGCTGAATATTGGCATTATACTACAAACAAGTCTACATTCTGTTGAATCTAACTCTCACCTTGCAGATGGAAATAGTCGATGTGGCAACAATTTTGGTATTTTACCCACTCTGCGCATATCATCATAAGGAAGATTCTTCACCACAACTATCTTCCATAAACCAATAAAACCTGTTCTATCTGGTATTCGACCTTCAGAAGAAAGTGTTTGCGAAGTGAGCTCATCCATGAACATAACAAAGCAGACATTTTTCTTTGATAAACGAGTGATCTGAAGAAGAAAAAAGTAACTGAGGCCCCATTTACAATTTCAAATCACATTGTGGTATAAAAATTACTAGGATTTCTAGGAGATATGCATCACAAATGAAAATTAAAATTAAAATTCAAAATCTCAGCAATCTAACTTGCATACCAAGGGATTGCACTCATAATAACAGTACAAGAAGATTTCACAAAAGTTACAAAATTCTGCGCTCAATTTTGAATTCACACAACAGTTTTTTTGTACAGTGCCTTATTTATGATTCAAGTTCATCAATAACAGTTTAACATAATATAATTAATAAACTTTTCAGAATAGTGTACCGAACTATTAACCCAAAAGTTATATTCTGCCAAACTTGTACTATTGAAATACTTTTTCTTCTATCACAAGCACTTGGATATTGGAAAAAGCATAGCAAATATACACAGTACTTTTATTCATACCATTTTATCAGCAGGTATCCTCAAGCGATCCGAATTTCCAAAAATGCATGAAATCACAGCAATGTGGCATCTACTGATGTAATTTGCATCATCTTCTGCCAAGTCAAATCCGGTATTTGGATATCCTTCAGCAGCTTTAACAAAACCGCAATTTATTTTTTGGTCACGGGCTAAGAAAGATTCTTCCCTCTCATGTAGGTTTTGATGCCCGGCAAATCTAGGTTCCCATAAGGCTTCTCCATCAGGTTTCTCTTCCACTTCTGTATACTGCAAGAAAAATCTTGCAAATTTTCGACTTTCCAAGGGCTCCACAAGCTGTGTAGTAGAATTTAAGAACTTCATCTCACATGACCCTAAAAAATTTGAACCAGACACATCAGGCATGGATAACAAATTTAAATTTAAAGTGACAACATCCAAACAATAAACCGAAAGAAATTAAGCAAAATTTATGGAACTAAGTATTTTATGAATAATGTAAACAGAATGTCTAGACTTGGATATTTTAAGCCGCCGAGTTACAAGGCGCAATCCTATATAAACAGTGCCTCAAATAGAACAACAAACTGAACAGAAACTCATGAACACAGCCCCAAGGAGTTTCAGACATAAAAAAGGGAGGGGGAGAGGGTGTGGAGGGTGGAGATGTTTAAGAAGTAAACGATCTTTGGAGGCAACAAAGAGGTATGTTTCACAACCCCTGGGGCATATTAATATACAGAAGTTCCTAACTTCTGAAGGTGTAGGATCTGGTCGTAGTCACCAGTCTAAAACTCAGTGAACATAGAAGATCGAGAAATTTCTAAAGGCATATGCCTACTTAACTGTTAATACAGTACAAAGCAAATTCATTGCCTATCTAGTATCTATATTATTAGTCCATAGGCATGCCTATCTCTAATAGCATTTTTCAGAATTTCTAAGGTGGTAAGAGTTACAGTGATGAACCATATATCAATATCACACTTCAAGATTAATTTGCATAGTTCCATTGCAAAGTCTAGAAAAGAAATCCAGGTTAGACTGGCACACATCAGCTTCAATAGTACAGAATGTGGTTTAAATGAAAAGAAATATGACAATAGTAACAGTAACAAAAAAACTTACGGGAAAATTTATGGCGTCTCACTTTCTTTTTTGGTGAAGCTTTAGTAGATTGATCGCCAACAAGACTGACCTGTCTTTGATTTGCATCAAATTTGTCTGAGTTTTGAGATTTCAGAGAAGATACCTTAACCTCCTTTGCAACATTCTGATGTTGCTTTCTAACATCATTAAAATCAGAAGACTCTCTTCGATATTGATTCTGGATTTTTGCTCCATCAGAGTGGTCACCCTTATCTTGTCCAGAATCATCATATTCTTCTACTTGAGTGTCATGAAATTGAACATTATTGTTATAGTCATCATCCACATCAATAGGCTCACTGTCAACTCCAAAAACCTTATCACTAGATTGCTGATTTTCATTTCCACTGTCATTTCCTGACCGGCCTGCACCCTTAAGAGATGCCTCATATTCTGCTTCATACATTTTCAATTCATTACGTCCTGCTTCATTGTACAACCCAACTCCTTTCCGGTCTGAACCCTTATGAGGATAATTAACAGATATTTTCTTGGAGCCACTGTCCACTTTCACAGAAACATGACCTGCGTTAGTAGATTCATCCTTAGTATGCTCTACCACATCCTTACTATAATCATCATCCCTTCCCCTATCATCCTTATCCCAATATCTGGAATCTCGTCCATGACCTATTGAACCCTTTCCAAAACCGAGGACTTTAAATGTATCTGTCCGTGTCACATTCGTAAGAAAATCAAGGTCGTTCTTCAATTCATCATCCACAGCACTGTGACTAATCAGTTCTGCACCCAAACACACAAATAGATCTTCAGCAATTATAGTAATAATCTGTACTGTTCAAAATTGAAAGTCAGACTTGAGCACTTGAGCTGCTCAGCTTTCATTACATACATATTCACCTTCAAGGCAAGAGAAGCTATTGAGCTACAAGAAGCCCGACCTTGTTTTGCAATGTTTACTTATGCAAGACCAGTACGATATGATCAAGTAATAATTGAAATTTTACTCCTTTCTGAACAATGTAATTTGTTTTGGCTGAATTGAATCTATAGTAATACAACTACTTGGTAACTGAATTTGAGTTTCATAAATAAAGTTAATTAATTCAAAAACAAAATAATTACCGACATTATTCGAAAATAATTATTTTTCTTCTCAAAATTGAAAATGAACTGACCTTTATCTTGATAATCGTCATTGTGAATACTATATCCGGAGATGTAATAAGACGCTAAAACAGTGACGAGAAGCACGAGCAAGAGGACAAAAATAACCGAGCCGATCGACAGGCGGCGGCTAGCCTTGTCGGAGCGAGCCGTCCGGCGAGCACGAGCTGGCTTGTTGTACTGCGCCGCGCGAATCCCGACCGTCATGTGGTCGTTAAACGACGCGCCGTTTGAGTTGTGGTGGTGGTGGAGTGCGCCGTATCTCTCCGTCCCCGATTGCCTGTACTGAGGCATTCTCGCATTGTCAAAAATTCAATAACAAATAATGTTTTTATTTATTTTTATAATTTCTTATTCAGTAGTTTTTTTTTTGAAGGAGTGAAGAGAGTGTTGGGAGAAAAAAAAATATTTTTTTGGGCGATCGGCGATGAAAGTGCCGGAGGAGAGAGGCGGTTGATGGATTTGGATTCGTTGGATTTATAAGTTGAGGGGATGAATTGACGGAAATGACCTCCTTTCCTGCCGTATTGCTTTATCTTTTTATTGGGGGACAGTTGTCACCTCACCTGTCTGTCAGCTGTTAGATTTGAATCCTTGATGTCTGTTTTGGTAAATTACTAAATCTGGTTAGCTGTAAGCCAATTGGGTGGAATTGTGAATGATATTGATATTTGGATAATTATCAATTTATTGCTTAGTTTGGATTCTCCAATTTGGATAAATTTCAAACGACCCCTTTATATATTTACAAACTTCAAAAACTCTTCAGTTTTTTAGCCAAGAATCGTTCTACTCCGATTTGTTACCTCAGGCAGTATTGTAGATTAAACATAGTCTTTGACTAGGGTTGACCATCTGCACACTCCTATAGTGGTCCTCTTCAGTTCATCCAACCAATGTGATATCAAAATACAAATGGAAACTTAGCCGAGGTATCTTTGGAACATTCCTCAAAAACTTTCCATAACAAGAAGCCGATGGGCCAATTATTCAGTCAGAAATTAACTCGGCAGCTAAACAGTTACTGTTAATCTAAAAACAGTAATATATAAGAGGGTTTTAAAGTGCATACATATGATAGGATAAAAAATGGACAGGGTGTTGTCAGCGGCTGGTGTCCAAGCTTTAACACGAGGAATTAATACAGGCGCTTGAGGCCCTCCATCAAGGCATCTGTGTGTTCTGGCTTCCCAACAGACATACGAACGTAGCCCTTCAATTCTTTGTTATTGTAGTGACGGATCATCACACCCATTTTTGCAAGGTCATCCTGCGAGACAAGGTATGAAATGTTACGACACATGGTTGAAGTGAAAGATAACAAACCATCTACCATCGTTAATTTTAACTGCAATGAAATGGGTACATGATGCACTTCTTATGGTCATTCAATGAGTGAATTTCTTGATGACTGCTGGACGCAGATTTAAAATTATTTTGATATGTAAAGCAGGGATTTGCAGAAAAGGATAGGTACCTTTAGCTTCTTAGCGTCCTTTCCAGATGTAACCCCGCAAAGAATAAAATTAGAATAGCTTGGATATGGATGGAGAAATGGTACATCCTTGAGAAGTTTGAAAAGCCTCTCCCGTTCTTGTATCAACATCTCTTTAACTTTCTGGTAAACATCGTAGACAGATATTAGGAATTATGCCGAAGAACAAGGTGTTTCATTTTATCCATTTTGTTGATATATTTGGATGAGAGAATTAAACGAGTATCAAATAAGGCCCAAAACTCATAAAGGACAAACCTCCAGATATGTTGGATTCTGCAAAGCCGCACATGCAGCGACTTCAGCAGCCACAGAGACATTATAAGGTTGCTTTGCTCGCCAGAGATACTCAATTATGCTCAGAGGAAATGCCCCATATCCAACACGGAGTCCAGCTAAACCTGCACCCAGTTTCATTCTTAAATTTAAATTTTAGTAATTTGCTGCTGATAATTAATTTGAGGATGGAATGAATCAGAAAAGTCTTATTATTTTGTAATGCAGTTTATTATAATGAATCAGCAAAGATCCCACCTAACAAGACAAATCCACACACTGACATAGAGAGGAGGCTGGAAGTTAGAATATCAAAGCTTAGATAAGGAGTATTACACTATTACCTAAGGTAGCAAAATATCTTTTATAAAGAAGAGTGGAGGAAATAATACAAGGGAGAGTGGTAAACAAAAACTTGTCGTACTTCTCTTATTGATCAATCTCACAACACAAAAAGTAACTAAGGAAACAACATCCTACAACTTATAAGGTATCAAATTCCTTTATCTAGTAGCACAAGGAAGAAATAATAATCTAAACATTTAACTGTTTGTAAGAAGAATAATCAAGATAGTATGATCTTACCAGCTCTTTTGCTAAATGTCCTAAGGACGATCAAATTATCATGCTTCTTCACCCATTTCATCCGGGATTCCAGCCCTGAAAACTCGATGTATGCTTCATCCAGCACCACTA
The DNA here is from genome assembly GCA_019454045.1 of Zanthoxylum bungeanum. Lineage (NCBI taxonomy): Eukaryota > Viridiplantae > Streptophyta > Magnoliopsida > Sapindales > Rutaceae > Zanthoxylum > Zanthoxylum bungeanum. Next base: position 2,384 of record SKCR01003364.1, on the reverse strand, counting down.
ATATGGGCATGTCAAGGATCTTCAAGAGATCTTCATCATTGATGATACTGAATCAATAACATAGCCAAATAATGGGTCAGCAAGAAATATACAAGGTATATGAGAAAATAATTCCAAATCTGAAGCGAAAAACCCCAGCTAGACATTTTCAGAGATGCCAAATACACCAATTAACAAGAATGCCAAAATTTAAACTAGTACTTGTGAAGTTAAACCAATAATTGTGCCCAGATTCAATTTTCTTATAATTCCACAGAATCAACAACTCAGTACATGTTGGGCAATGGGGTCAACAGCTTTGTGCTTGTTAAAGAAAGTCGCAAGATAACTATTGGGATGCATGACTATGTTAGATGATACGTTTAGTTTCAATTGCAAAAACACTTGATGCATCAACTTCAGAAAAGGAAGGGAGCTCTAGCACGTGAAAACTGTGAAGAATAAAAAAAGTGAAACTCTTCAGAAAGTGTATGTTATTTATTCCAATAATTTTTTTTTTTTTAAAAAAAAAAAACATACCAAAACAAATTTCCCAAATTTCATGGGTGGTCACATGAAGGAAACATGAAAACTCAGAAGTATTGGATTTAGGTATGAACTTGATATTAGACATCAAAACCATATAAATAATAATTCTTTTGATATATGGACAAGACTGTTTACCGCTGAATTACCTTTGGATAACATTATGTGACACAAACACAAACATGTATACAGAAACACACAGCCAGTGAACATAAACAGTTTAAAATAACCTTCCATCTGGATTGTTTGGAGTTGTTAGAAATATGCATTTTGGCTTCTCTCTCTCAACAGCATCTGCAATGAGATCCACATTCAAGCTGAAGTCTGACTTTCTTGGAACTGCAGAAGATCACTGTATAAAGTCAAATCTATCTTTTTTGGAAAATGATAAACGAACTAAGGGTGACTAAAACTTTTGAACGGTATAGTACATGTACTTTATGATTAATGTTAGTCACTCTTCTGCCACCCTTTAGTCCATATATCATTACTCTTTTTTTTATAAGAGTAAAAATTCAAATCTTAAAAAGAACAAACATGAATGATGCAATATCAACAAGTTCGCTAATAAAACTTCTCATTATGTAAGCCAGCAGCAGAAGCCATGGCAAACACAGCAAAGAAGACTTTTTGGTCCAGGAAGTTGAGTCATTGAACCTGTAACTCAGTAGTTCTATTGAGTTTTAGTCTGTAGAATTTCTATTTTGCTCGAATTTTCAGGTATGAATCAGTTGTGACTTTTGTTAAGGGTAGTAGCTAAATTTCAAATTTGGTATTTCAGTAATTTGAGTTAATAGGTTGTCTTTTGTTGGTCAAGATTTCTAATCCTTGTGATTTTGGGAATCATAATCTGATTAAGCAAGTGGAATATGCATTTTTCTTTTATCTCTTCATATTGAAAACCAAACCAAACAATTATTTAAACCAGATCTGATAACTCTTCCTTTGCAAACCTAAGAGGCTAAGAAGCCAATTGATTAACTCTAGCTCCTTCAAACATCAGTTTTTAAACCTTGGCCCCTTCCAACCTACAATTTCGACATCTATGAACTAAGGAGTGCAATCGGATAACCCATGTCTAATATTGAAACTCAAACCTACTAAAAATCTTCTATGTACCTTTGACGACAACTGCCCCATTAACAGCAGCATCAAACTCATACATTGTAAATGTTGGAGGACAGTCCAGAATCTTGTCACCAGGATCTAGTACACATCTGCAATGTTAGATTAATTAGAAAAACAACTGGATATTAGAGATTTTCAGTTTTTGAAGTGAAAAAAATAACAAGTAGTGTTGTAAGAGGTAATACAAGTGTCACTTGATAAGGACTAACCGCATAATCAAATCAATGAGTTCATCTGCACCACAGCCAACAAGAATATGATTTGATTCAAGCCCTGAATCTTCGGCAAGGGCAGCTCGCAATCGACGGCTTTCAGGGTCAGGATAGATATAAGGAAATTTCAGTTGCCCTAAAGCTTCACTAACCTACAAACAATCTGAAACTTGTACTTAGGAGATCAAAGGTAATCAACAGTAACCAGACTTGGAAATTGGAATATAAACAAATGATCATAGAAAATTAATACTGTGCTAAAGTAAAGTATGATGCTGCATATGACTTGCCTCTGGAGGTGGACCATAAGGATTCTCATTTGCATCTATTTTGATGATGTCCTCAGGGTTTCTTCCAAGTTGTGTTGACAAAACCTATAAGAAGGAACCCAGTATTTAAATGAAAATTAACTCATCAATTAACATGAGGACATATTCAAGGGGGGAAGTATGGAGTGTGAATCGACTTTATAAGGATTAACAGTAGGAAACTAAATCTATTTGAAACAGCTGAAGCAAC